>CM024810.1:6156564-6376695 GCA_014281875.1 Nibea albiflora
CCCCCCCTCCGCCGATCTTCCCTTCCTTTGCTCCGCCTAATTTGCCCCCCCTCTCTCTCTCTCTCTCTGTGTGTCACCCCTCCACCTCCCTCATCTCTCCACTGCAGCAGACTTTGCAGTTTCAGTCCAGTGATTCAGGCAATAAGAGAAACGCCAGCTTTACTTCTCCTCCTCCTCCTCCTCCTATCTCACAAGTACAATCCCTCCTCCTCTCCCTCTTTCTTCTCCTCTCTTTTCTCCCTCCGCCTTTCCTCCTCACTCTCCCCCCTCAAGCTCCCACTCCATCTTATTACTAATCCTCTGTCATTTAACCCCACCTCGCCACCTTTTTCTCCCCTTCATCTCCCTCCCTCTCCAGGCCATCTTTTCTCTTCCATCCCTGTCTTATCACAGTCACTCAGTCCTTGGCTGTTGGCTGCCTCCTTCTTTTTTCCCTCTCTCTTCACCCTCTCTCTCTCTCTCTCTCTATTTGCCGCGACCTTAGCCGCCAAGGATCGAGAGAGAATATGTCATTTTATCTGAGAAAAGCTGACAGTATTTTGTGTGTGTGTGTGTGTGTGTGTTTGCTGGTCCTGAAATTGCTCTGTGGTATTAACCCTCTCTTGACTTCAGAGAGCATATATTAACGTGACGCTGCGCTCACTGCCATAATGGAAAGACTTCTTCGAGAGGTCGCTGTCATGCCTTGCTGAGTGTTTTTTCCCTCCTGTAACTCGTGCCTGCGCGCGCTTGCCAGCTGAATATGTGTGTAAAGTTTGTACGAACGGAGGGTTTTAATTACCCTCCGCCTTCGGTTTAACACCTGTCAACCTCGACTTTCATCAGTCTGTTCGTCTTTCTCTCCCGTCCTCTCTTTCTTTCACCGAACAGGGAGTCGTGTAATCGCATTTTGTCAAATTCGGGGGTGAGACACTTCATATAGAAAGAGGCGCCACCGTCAAGTCTTTTGCAGTTTTCAGCAACTCGGAGCTTCGTTTTGTAGAGCGTCTAATTCAGGAAAAAAAGGAGGAAAAACTTCACTTTGAGTTCTCAGTACTTAGGTGGGAGTTTTCACTGAAGCCTCTGATCCCGAGTCCTCGGAAATAATTAAACATCGCTGCAGCGAGGAGCCCGTGGGATTGTATAAAATCTGAAGTCTCCTTCAGCCCACCCTTTTCTTAATTCCTTCCTACTTCTCCTTTTTTTCCCCCTCCACTTTCAACTTTCTCTCCTGCTCCTCTTTCTTATATTCCCTGTCCCGCCTCTGACTTCACTCCCATTTGAAACCTGACCTTAACATGCACCCTGCGTTTGACTTGGATTCAGTGTTGTGACGGATCTTTGTGGTAACCTGGAAGAGCACTTTACAGTCACATGAAACGTCTTTAGCTTCCGTTTCCGAGCGAAACAAAAACTAGTGGCTAGCTTTGAGTAGTATGATTGGCTCGTTGCCACAGATCACGTTTACTTGGATACATTTATACATTTGCATGTAATCAAGTAGTTACGAGTCAAGGAAAATATTTCAGTATTGAGAAACTATAGTAAAAAAGGGGAATTTGATACCAACAAACTCAAAAATATTTGAATATATTTGGCAACACCGTGCTGATTTTTGCAGCTCAATATTTAAAGTTTAGATATTAAAATTTTAATTTAGAGTTTAAACAAAGTTGTAATTAAATGACAAAAAAAACTTGTCGAACTCTAATCACAAGAGATAACTGAACACTCACAGAGATCCAATATTAGAAAATGTATTTTTCTGTCTTTAATACACAGTTTGAGTCAAATATCAAACAGGAAAGAGGAGCACACCGTCAGATACAAACCATGTACATCAGTAGAGAAATCCTGTGTCATACTGGGTGAATTTTAATGTCAGGCCTAAGTGTATTTCAGCCCAATCATCTCTCGGTGTACTCCACAGACTCTCTGACACTCAAAGCAAGAGCTGATGCTAACTGCAGCCTTCGTCTCTCCCCCTCGCAGCCGGTGGCGACACCAGCTCGGCGTCCGTCAGGGGCCTCCACAGTCCCGAGGTGAGCGCTCGCCTGGAGAGCGGGCCGTGCGCCGCCGCGCACTCCCCACTGGCCGAGCGCAACGGTTTCCTGCAGCTGCGTCTCCACGGGTACCAAGCGAGCTTCTTGATGTCCACGATGCGCAACCTGGCCCACTTCCTGGAGGACGACTCGACGCCGCAGGTGCTGCCCATGGAGATCAGCGTCAGGGACACGCACATCAACATGAAGGTGAGAGTCATCGATCGCAGCTCCTCGTCTTCAGACTCGAGGAGTTTTTGTTCCACCGGGAGGAGCTACTGTTTACCTGCAAGATATCAGCAGGCTATTTATCCTAGTTTTCCACTTGCATCGTGGTAATAGACTCCATAATTCACTGCCATACAGTGCAGCAGCTTCCATAACCGAGTTAAATATTTTGAACCACGGCCTAATTGGATTTTGGATTTAAACTGAATGTTTAATGACATAGAAAGGCCTCTCTGCCTCTGTCTCTCTTCATGGGTGAGTAAAGGGTAACACAGACACACACACACACTCAACATGTGTCTTCTCTTGCTACAGGATGACGGTCCCCGGGACAATCCCGCCGACTCCGAGCCGTCGCCGATCACCCTTCACGTGGACAGCCTCATCATACACAGGAGAGACGATGGCTCTTTCTCTATAGGAGGTGACGATTTCTCATCCGCCAGTTTACCTCCGCCTCCACTGCAGCGCTGATTCACTGCATGTTATGTAACGCGTCCTTTAAAGTCCAACGCTCCGCGCATCCACACCTCCAAACTCCCCCTGTTTCTCTTCGCAGTGGACACGGCGGCGGAGACCAAACCCGGGAAAGAAGGCGCTTTGACCGACGGCGCTCTGACGCCGGTCCCCGAGGTCGTGGGCGGCGTCTGCAGTGCGGCAAAGGCTACACAGACACAAGCCCTACCCACCAGCCCCCCTCCATCCGCCAGAGAAAAGGTGAGGCGGACATGAAAGGATACTGTAGGGGGGGATTTATGTGAGGAGGAGTGCGCACAGACACAAACAAACAGTCTTGGAGGTGAACGTTTCAGTGAATTGCACCTCATGTTTTCCTCTTTCTTCCTCCTCTTGTGTTTTCCTCCTACAAACACAAACTGCTGAACAGGATAGATCAGGACGGAGTGCCAGATTTTGGGTTTCAAGCTCTTCCAGTTCCCTGCTTTGCTTGGCTTCTGTTTTATTCACAGTGGGAGTGATATTTATCAATTTATGCAGAATTATATTTTAAGATGGAACCCTGAAAGTGAATCATTGCATAACGCTCATCAGAGCTAAACAAGTTTTGACTAAAACTTCTTATTTAAGTTTAAAAGGCCATCTTGGACACTTTTAATCCCCAACTGTTCAACTGCTCCTTCAGAGGTTTCACACCGTCACGGTCTTTCTATTTTGAGAGACACCAACCATGAAAACTCACCAATGGACAGACGAATGAAGGTCATTTTGGGAAGAACAGGTTTTTTAAAGGTCCAGTGTATCAAATTTGGGGAACTTTATTTACAGAATATGGCAGAAATGGAATATAATATGTTTTCATTAGTGTATAATGAAATTAAGAATTGTTGTTTTGTCACCACAGAATGAAACTTTGATATCTGCAGATGTCGCAAGTTCTCTCCTACAGAGTCTGCCATATTTCTACCGTAGCCTGAATGGACAAACTAAAGCTTGTGAAACAGGCATGCAGCTGCAGTTTCTTTCTATTCATTTGATTCATGATGTTAAGCTCCATCAAACATGATTCTGTCGTTTTTATTTGACACACACTTGTTATCTGCTCGCAGATGCTGATGGAGGAAAACGAATGTTTGAAAGTGGAGCTGTCCCGAGCCAAGATGGCGCTCGCCGAGGCTCAGATGGAGAAGGACTCGCTGCTGCACCGCATGAAGAACCTCAAAGTCAACACCAGCTAGCTCACGCCGAGCCCCGTCAAGCCATGCGGCCCGCGCTGGTCCTGCATTCACGCGGGCCGGAGGTCGACGGTCAGCAACTTAATTAACGGCAACATCAACAAGTAACAGAGAGAAAAAAAAAGGGGTGTTTTCTCGACTAAAACGGCTCCCGCGCCACCATGTGACTTCAAAATAATTCCTTCATAAAGCAATGCAGAGTCCGCGTGAAGACTCAAGAATTTTTTTTTCACGCTTATCGTCTGTTTTATGTTCTCCACGTCGGAGCGCGGAGGCTCGTTTGTGGAAAGTAAAAAAAAAAAAAAAAGGGAGAAATGACATTTATGTCTGAGCGAGTGTGTGTGTGTGTGTGTGTGTGAAAGAGGATGTAGATCTATATCCATGGTTGTGCCTACACAAAACCCTCCCCACATTATTCCTGTTGTGTTAAGTTCAAACAAAAAAAAAAAAAAAAATCACGGCTAATCTTAGACGAGATTATTCAATCCTGTAGGTATGAAGGAACACTGAATGTCGTATCTTCGGAGGAATGTCTCAAAAAAACTTATTTTGCACTGCTGAACTTGTAATTTAGTGTTTTCATATTCGGAGGGGAGACGAATCATTCTCTCTGAGTGTGTACAGTGTATATTGCATAAGAATGTGAACACATGGACTATTTTCTTCAAATCTTCGAATGGTTATGCAGTGTTTTCTGTTGAGTGTGTGTGTGTGTGTGTGTGTTCGTTTGTCTCAGCCCGAACAAGCATTTCATTACAAGTAGAGGATACATTTATATCTCGTCAGTTCCACGGCTTTGTCAGCCCCGCAAATAATGTCCGTCTCCACCCTGCCCGTCTCCACCCGCCCCGCTCATCCCTCTCCTATTTTTCTACGTGTAAATAGCTACTTAACATGTGCAGCACTTTTAAAACTGAGGCACTGTAAATACAGTAAGAACTGTGAGAGAACACGCTGACGAGGAGAGTGACTTACCGAAGTATCTTGTGTGCAGAGTAGGAAAATAAAGGCACATCGAAGCTGCCTGCCTGTGTGTGTGTGTGTGTGTGTGTGCGTGTGTGTGAATTTCTAATCTGCCATGTGTAATTCTGTTCATGAACATATCTGCTGCTGTTCCATGCTTCATGCCTGTGTGACGAGTTCAGGAGAAACTCCTGAGTAGATGATTTAAAAAAAACAAACTGACTAAAAGCGACTGACTTCAAACAGCACACGCTTTGGCACAGCACAAAAGACTTTAAAAGGACAGTCTGAGACTTTTACTCTCACCTAACAACAACAACGACGACGACAACAGTGGATTCAAGTACATCCATCAGTCTACGTATGCAACTGTCTTCACTCGTACTTCAGCTCGGCCCACATTTCAATCTCTATCTTTCAAAGACGTGAAACGCAGCTCTGCACAAACAGGACTTATAAATGTCAGAGGTATTAGAGGTTTAACATGATTGTATAAGAAGAGTTTTCCATCTTTGCGCCCCTCCTCCTCCTCCTCCTCCTCCTCCCCCTCCCCCTCTCTGGGAAGCCGAGCGGAGGAAGAAAAAGACAGAGTAATAAGTTGTATTTTGTCTGTCAAGGCTGCTGAAATACTGATGAAAATAAAAGGGTATCCAAGTTTAAAATGTTTCACTTTGGGTGTGTGTGTGTGTTTTTTTTGGTGCAGATTTATTGGTTCCTTTATGAAATATATCATGTCCATGCTCCTGCATGTCGCTGGGCATCTAAGCCCAAGACTTTCTTGTTTACCGCTACAAAAACACCATCCACTCTCCACGAATAGCCTCATAAATGTGATTTAAAAAAACAAAACAAAACAATGTAGACTGAATATATATTTTGTTATATTTGAACACAAATGATATAATGAGTAAAATCCCACATGATGTTTCACATTTATATGCAGACGTTCGTGTCTGTTTTTTCAGGTAGAGCCGTGTCTTAAGGCATGTGCTCATTTTGTGCAGCAATGTTGACGTTTGTTCCGTGATAAGTGGAGGCAAGAAACTCTTTTAAACGTGGCTGCAGCTTTTTTTTTTGTGGGCTTAAATGAGCTGCACTGAACCGCTACAGGAGAGTGTTTGGACTTTGTGCACATAAATGGTCATGACATTTTACAGCTGGAGTAGTGAGTCATAGAAGGGCATTAAGTGTTTGAGTGTGTGTGTGTATGTGAGAGAGAGGCAGAGAAAAGTTGCTGCTCTGCTGCCGTTGACACGAAAGCCTGTTTACATACTGTACCTTAATGTTTCTGCGATGACGGCTACGTCACACAGTGTAGGGCCGTTTATGTAAGCAAAGCATGTACGCGTTCATTTATATGCTGTGTGTGTGCGTGTGCTGTATGGACAGTATAGGAGAGTGTGTGCCAGCACTGGATTGTGGGGGAAAATGATGAAAGAGAGAGAGAGAGGCATCAGGTTGTGGTGCGGGCGTTCAAACACTCCGGTTTGAAGTCTCTGCTGCAAATATAGAGATTATAATGATGGCTCCATTCCATTTAGCTGCTTCAGTTTAAGAGGCCTCTCTCTCTTAGCTGTGTCTCGCTTCTACGTAGTGCACCAGAAATGAGGATTCAGATTGCTACAAAGTGGTAACTCTGTGGCTGTGAAGGGAAGCCAATGTCAAAAACTGCAGTACCGCAAACGTCCACTTGAGGCTGGCTACAGAACGAGTCAGTCTCCATAAGTCCCCATGTTAAAATGTCCAACTTCACAGCAGAAATAAACATGCTTACAGCCTGGTACAAAAAACAGTTTTGGTCTCTATAGCTAATTTCCCCGTTCATGACAACTGTACTGAGGGTGAATTTATATACAACTCACCTGTTCACATTATATTAAGGCTTAAAGTTTTCTTTTGTCCCTCCTTACATGTGAGTGGAGGGGTTAGAAGAGGCTGTCTTTTCTCTAAAAAAGTTTTTAAAAATTTATTTAAAAAATAAAACAACATTTAACAGTAGCCTGCACAGAGAAGCTCTGTGCTGCTTTATTTCCTCCATTTTATCCCATCAATCCTGCGTTTTTAAGTGACTTGTGCTGAAACAATAAGGTGATTAATGCTTTAAGTAATCAACAGCAACAATTTTGATAATTAATAAATCCCTTAATCATTTTTTCAAAACAAAAACGTCAACATTTCCCTGGTTCCAGCTCCTCAGTTGTGAATATTTGCAGCTTTTTCCTGTTAAAACTTGAATATCTTTGTGTTTTTGGCTGTATTTGTCACAACTTTCAAACATATTATAGACTGATTCATTAATTAAAGAAAATAATCAGCAAGATTAATCAGTACTGAAAATAACTGCTGCCCAAAACTCATTTGAATCAGTCACAACTCGTTTTTACGAGTCGACATAGCAGCTGTAGGTGGAGCACTTGAAGGCAGCACACCTCCAAATACCAATTAAGCAGCAGTGTGAAGCCATCAGGCACGTCCCAGCATGCACCAGCGGCACAGTGAAGAGGAAGAGGTGTGTGTGAGTGTGGGTGTGTGTGTGTTTCCCAGGCTGTCAGCTGATCAGATCAGATCATCTGCCTTCATCCTCCATTCATACAAACCCTGCTCTGACATGACAGAGAGGCTATTTTAGGATCTCACCTGTTTCCATTCAGCTGCATGCAGGGATACACCTCAAGCGTGGACCGGGGGGGGGGGGACTGCGCATGCGCGTGTTTGGTAGACTAACTGAATGGTCTGAAAGTGGCAGCAAGCTGGCACAGCTGCTGTGTCTGAGTGTGACTTTTTAAAGGGACTAACAAAGGCATCGCCTCCTGTTGGTGTGGTAGCATCACCGTCATCCACGCCCAGACTGTACTGCGAGTCTGTCAGTCAAGTCAGGCACAATCACAGCGGAAATATGGAGGCTGCGCTTTCAAAATAAAAGTTTGTATTTTGCACAAGGATCCTCCAGGACCAGGGCTGTTTTTAAAGGTAGTTTTAGGTAAAGGTAGCCTCTATTAGGCTATCAAGTAACCTCAGGTTTATAACCCTTTCAGACAATCCTGGTTTAACCTGGTTAAACTATGGGCAAGCCATTGAAAATAATGAGTTTCATGGTTTTATGTAAAAGAGCCCTTACCCTCTTAACCTGTGGCAGTTTTAATATTTTAATTTAATAATACAATTTGTTTTGGATTATGCACCATGAAAGCACAATTTACATGAGCAGGACTTTCACCCAAAGCAGTGCTTATGTCTGAATATGTTTTGCAAACTTAGTTTGTAACTCTCTGTAAATCTGGGGCTAGTATTAGTATTAGTATTAGTATTAGTATTAGTAGTACTCCAGCCTATAAAAACGTTGCACAGGAAAAGAAGTTAATTATATTGACACAAATTTTACATTTTATTTTACCATCTATTACTCAGATTAGGTAACTTGGTTATTTATATTTAATATTATATATATGCTGCGTTAATAAAAATGATTTCTTTCTTTTTCTTTTTTTGCTATAATTTTTTTTCTTAAATGTCTTTTTTGTTGCCATAAATGTATCTAATTAGTAAGATACCTGAATAGCTAGGGAGCTAACTAGCTAGCTATAGTGCTAGATTCAGAACTAGATACTCACATAAGACATTATAAAACCGTTAAAACGGTGTATAAAAGGCGGTATAAAAAGACAAACCCCGCAGCATATAAATATTACTTGGTTTATTTACCGTTTTTTATTTATTTTATATTTATTCCCCACGTCTGTCAGTTGGTGAGTTTTATTTTGAAAGCCGTAACAGGAAGTCCACCATTTTATCCCGGTTGCCTTGACACCCGTCTCTCGGGCGACACTGATAAGCACCGGCCAGTGCGGTAGGTTCGGGGGTAAAGAGGTGGCGTGTACGGCGGGGCTGAAGCGCTTCTTGCGGAGGGTTTCACCTCCCGTGTGTTGTTACCCGGAGCTCCGGAGCGGTCAGCGGGGTGTGTTCGGACAGAGACGAAGTTTGTGTTGTTGTTTTTCAACCCGGGGATACTCTCTTCACTTCACACAGCGAGGAGGAGTAGCAGCAGGAGGAGGAGGAGATCCGCTTCGGAACCCCCGGTTTCCCCTCCTGCTGCGCTTGTTTGAGCTGAGGTTACACCGGGGAGCAGTGCGCGTCAAGCGGACTCGCACAGGAGGAGACCACGGAGGAGGGGACTGAGGTTATAAGGCAACCGAGGGGGGAGCCGTGCACGTCAGACCTGCTCTGCAGCATCAACAGCACCTATATCACCGTGCAGCAGCGGCGGCATGCAGTGAGGAGTGCACACCGGGCTGGGAAACAAGGGGTCGGAGCTGAGGTGGATATATGGGAGATCTGTTGGATTTTCATCACCCCGTCGTTGTAAACTTGTGTCCGGGATGGGGAAGGAGCAGGAGCTGCTGGAAGCCGCCCGGACCGGGAATGTCGCCCTGGTGGAGAAATTACTGAGTGGGAAGAAGGGGATACTGGGGTCAGGCTCCGGCTCCATCCCTCTGCCCAACCTGCTGAGGTAAGAACCCGCTCTCATCTCCTTCTCGTGACCGCTACGGAGTCACCCCCGAGGGGGCGGCTGGAGGGGATTCCTGGGGGGGTTCCCATGCTGCAAAATTAGGCATAATTTACCTTCATCATAGGTCAATGCACTGGAAGTGTGAGTCCTCCCAGCTGCAGTGTGGAGTGCACTCAGCACTGTGCATGTAGAGGTAAAAAGAGGTGTTTGAAACAAGTCAACAGAGCGTTGCTGAAGGCAGCTGCTGCAGGCCAAGGAGATCCTGCACATGCTGTATCTCTGACACTGTCTATCAGTATGTGACTGAAGGTTTAGTCGTCCTCTGTCCTCTGTCCTCTGTCCTCTCTCTCTCTGGGCTGCCACTATCAGTTTGTGCTTGTCTGGCACAAAGAGAACAGACAGTACCTTCAGCTCCACGACTCTGACAGCTGTCAAAATGTGGATTTCTTCAATAAGAGTGTGATGCCCCGTCCCCCCCCCTCGGATGATGGATGCACTTGTAGCGACTGTGGTTTGTCCCAGAGTGTCTTCATGCTTCAGCTCCCCTCCTCGTTGTGGCATTTAAGGTGTCCTCGTCTGTAATAACATCATTAAA
Source organism: Nibea albiflora (assembly GCA_014281875.1). Lineage (NCBI taxonomy): Eukaryota > Metazoa > Chordata > Actinopteri > Sciaenidae > Nibea > Nibea albiflora. Next base: position 6,166,570 of record CM024810.1, read on the forward strand.
TTGATCCCGTGGGGACGTTGCTGTGGTGTTTGTGCGTTCATGCGCTTCTTCCAACAACATGTGGACTTGCAGCTTCGTCTTCAGTTTCCCTTCAGGAACAGGGATGTTTGTTTTCGTCTGCAAGGTCAACAGGTGGCAAAATCTTGAACCGCTGACCCCTGAATCTGTCTGTGAAAGTTCATTTTCCCTTTATTTTTTGATTTGACTGCATGCTACACTTGCACCTGCATCAATCTGCATAATTCAGCCACGCACTTTCAATAGTTTGGATGATTTTAACCCTTTAAAGCACAGGTGTCAAACTGTTCCACAAAGGGCCGGTGTGGCTGCAGGTTTTTTGTTCCAACCAACCAAGAGCACACAGTTTGACCAATCAACTCCCTGAAGACTGAGATCAGTTGATTAAATGAGTCAAGTCTGGTGTGCTGCTGCCTGGTTGGAAAGAAAACCTGCAGCCACACCGGCCCTTTGTGGAACAGTTTGACACCCCTGCTTTAAAGGGTCAAATTGTTTAAGATTCACGTAGAAAAAGCAGAAAAAAATGTAGGGGGTTGAGGGTTGAGCGATGGAGGAGTGAGGAACAGGGTTGTTGATTGATGGTACCCCCAAAAATTGGGCATCTTCATCGCTTTATGGATTAGAGCTCCCGTGGTTTCTGTGTCTGAATGAAAGAAAGAGAGGTCGAGGAAAGAGGGGGAGGGATGTGTAAACTGAGTCAAAGAGGGAGTGAACAGATAAGGTCTGCCTCAGTACTTGAGATGCAGCTTCGAGGCGTGGTCCTGATCCTGAATCTAGTTATAAATCTCCAACACTGTAGTTTAAAAAAAACGTCTTTTTCTGACTCAACTCGGACTCAACTCCACAAAAGGCTGCGAGAACAATTGCTGTGGTTATTATGGTGCCCCCCCCTCCTCCTCCCGCCCCTGCAGCCTCAGCCTCTATCTGCTGAGGCCGGGGCTGAGCCAGGTGATTAGGAGATCAAAGGCTGGGGGCCGTACGGGAGGAGTACCGCCCCGGGCCCTCGAGCAGAGCGTCTCAGGGGTTGTGGGGTAGCACGCTTGGCAAGGAGGATGCCAACCACTCGCAGACTAAAGCCAGGGCTTCATAAACTGACGTCTGGGGGGGGCGTTTAGGACAAAGACAGCTTAACTGTTCAATCTCGGCGGAAGATGCCTCCAACAGATATTAGAAGTAAAAACCACGGCCTGCAACAAGTGGACAACAGCGTGCGGTGCATTGAGTGCTGCTGTCAGTTTGTTTCTGTTCCTCTTTCTCCGCTCATGATTTCCTCTCTCAGATAATAAATTGCATTAGGTGGGAAGAAATCATAAAGCAGCTGACATGCTGCTGTTGTCACTGTTAGTTCCAACACAGTGCTTTTTTTTAATAAAAGGAGAAGTAGGCTTGCTTCATGAAAGACGTGTCCCAGTTTCAAAGTACAGTACAAGTTACAAGCTAACTGTACGTATCGTCCACCTAATGGAGATTTCGGCTCGATCTCATGGCGATATGGAGATGGTCCAGTTGTTACCACGTGACCTAACGTCAAGAGAAAAGTAAAAATCAAGTGTTTAGCATGAAGTTATTAGCATAATTAAACCAATAAATAGCTTTGGGTGCTTTAGATGGACCTCCACACTGAATCTGTGTTGATGAAACGTGTTACTGTGTGCATCTCATGTGACACATAAAAAGAAACAATGAACAGAACTCCACAGGATACCTAATTTGTTCTATCTCATACAGTTCCCATATATATATATATATATATATTTTTTTTTTTCAGCCAGATGTTATACGTTGGTAGTTCAGGTTTCAACCGTCTTGTTGTGATACATTTAATAGCAGCTCCCAAGAGTATTTGTAATAAATAGATTTTGGCTCTCCTCCTCTCGAAACCTTCCGGGATTGAGCCCAAGGAGGAAGACCTTCGGGTCTTTGGGGATATCTAGGTGGAACACTGCTCTCAGGACGCCTAATATATCCTTCCAAAAATAAAACAACCTCCAATATGAGCAGAAAATATGATCAATTTTGTGGTCCAACACTCGTCTGAAGTGGTATTTGTGGCGTCCGGAAGGATCTCATTGTAACTTTCCATCTAAACTCCCTCCAGATATTACATGGAGACACTTTTCTAACCTCGTTCCCAGCTTGTAGTTTTACAAAGAGCTCTTCCCAAGAGCTGAAACGCAGCTTTCAGGTCGCTACGCCGCAGTTCGAGAAGCAAGAGCACAAAACTCTGAGGCCAGATTAACGCAGCGAGTGAAATTGAGGTCAGATAGATGCATTATGGGTGGAAAAAGGGGTTTTGGCGTTGTGTTAATGTCTACTGTGTTACACACACACACACACTTGGCTTTTATTGGGTCAAGACACCGGCACATGAGGAGACGTCTGTAAAACACTGTCTGCACATCTGTTTGTGTGTGTGTGTGTGTTCATGAGAGTGACCGGTTGTGTGACGCGCCTCCTTAATAGAGACCTACTTGTACTTTAGCAGATGAATGAGTCAACAGAGAGGTCACAGCGGAGGGAGGGTGTGTGTGTGTGTGTGTGCCGGCTAATGTTATGGGAATGATCTCCGGGAATCAATGCATACTTTCCCATCTTAAGGCCTCTGAGCCATTCATAGCATTCCTAAGTCATGAGGTTCCTCTTTTTTTTTTCGCTGGAGGAATCGTACTAAACCGCCAAGTGGGACATGAACACGCACACACATATACTGTGTACACATACAGGGTGTAGAGAAGACGATCCTCTGGCTGTAGCGCTGCAGTTTGGTGGTGTGGACACACACATGCACAGTGGAAAATCAATACTGGATGATCTCATTGCTGTTTAATGGGTCATATTCTCTTGTAGATGACTTGCACTGTACACAGTGACCGTACACCTCCCTAAAACGCTTTAACATAGTTATCTGCACATGCTGTTAGTCAGACGTCTTGGTTTGTTTTGTGTCTTTGTGGCAAATGTACAATGTTACACTTGGATACGCTCCGTAGCTATAATTGTGTTTAAAAGAAGAGAACATTTCCTGTAACATAAATTCATTGAAGAGGAAAGGGCTTCTTCTTCTTAGAGCGCATATATCAAACTCAAGGCCGCATCCGGCCCACGAGAAAATATCATATGTCTCTCTTATTATAACTGACTCGACGGGCGTACAGGACGGACACCGAGCCCCAGAGTGCACTGCAACAGCGAGCATGTCAGGACCAAGCGGCAACCTTTGTGGCCGTGAAGTCAAGCTTGCAGTTCCTCAAATGTCCACTTGAGGCTGGCTACAGATGTGAGTCAGTCTCCATAAGTCCCCATGTTAAAATGTCCAGCTTCACAGCAGAAATAAGCATGTTTACAGCCTGGTACAGAAACCAGTTTTGGTCTCTATAGCTAAATTCATCAGAGGTCAGTGATGCCCGTCACTTTTAATTACATTTAAATAAGTCGAGGGGAAGAGCTTAATGGATTTTAGAGTTGGACATGGAGAGAGCACCTGTGAACCTCCAAATGGAGCCGATAGACCTCCGAATGTCAGCCAAAGTATGACTCTGTGGGCGCTGCGCAGTTTCCAAGCTTCATCCCTGCTCAAATGATTGCATTTTTGGAAGCACTCATACCTGTGTGAGCAGCTTTTCTCTGTGATGATGATGATGATGATGATGATGATGATGATGAAGAAAACCCCACAAAGGAGTCGTCTCATACCTCCGTCCATCTTCGGGGTTTCCACAGGACAGAACTAAGCCCCAAACACTGATGAACTCACACCAAACATCTGCACTTCCTCCAATATTCTGTTCTGTTTGGCCCTCAGTATAATCCCAGTTTTAATTCTCCGCGAGTTGAGTTTGACGCCGCAGTCTTGGAGTTTTCATATTAAGAATAATCATCTAAGAGGAATTTCTTCACAAACAGCAGCCTTACTAGATCAGAGTGTATTGCATGAAAACACACGCTGTGTGTTGGAGTAATTAGTTATATTTCATTCAAAGGTTGCACAATGAAACTGAAATTGTCCTGTCAACTGCTGTTTAAATGATTCTCAACAAGACTCGATGAGATTACATAATTAAGCACTGCTGGTTCACTTCATGCCTTTTCATGACTACTTGTTTACCATGACTCCCGTCGACTGGATGAATGGAAGTCATAGCACGAGCAGCTGTACGTCAAGTTGATATGGATCGGTCACATCTAGCCGACACCTGATACCGAGGTTTGTGCCGTTGTTGATAGCAGTCCGGTGGATCAAATCAAAGCTTCCCTAATTTGAACACATCCTCTGACATCCTGTGTGGCATTTTTCACATCCTTTATTTATTAATACACCCACATTTCCACTTCAGCCTACTGAACTTATTTCTATATTTATAGACTTCTTTCACTGGTGAGTAGACGGGTCCTTTTTTGGTTTAAAATGCCGGCACAGATCATTTCTGTCGTTTCCAAATAGGCGGGTGCAGAACCGGAGGCTACTTTGTAGGCAGCATCAGTGATTTGAATTCAGCGCGGGCTGCTACAGGTAGACAGTGGAGCTCGATGAGCAGCGGGGTAACGTCTGACCTTTTGGGTTGATTGAAGACCGGGAGCATGTAAAGGGTTTCACAGTGCAGGAGGGGGTTACAGTAATGGAGTGGCTAGATAACCTCAGCCTGTATCAGGAGTGAGGTAGCATGTTGAGTCAGGTAAGGCCGAAGGAGAAGCAGCACGGCAACGTGATCAGAGAAGGTTAGCTGGTCATTGATCACGACTCCCAAATTTCTCTAACCTGGTAGGGGCGAGAGATGATGTTGATGTCATGGATGTATATTGAAAGTCTAACCTATGGATACATGTAATATAACATGTTCAATATTCATGCCACTCCTCTCACGCTAGCAGCGTTTGAAAGTTCACGATGGGATCGTTCCTCTCAGCCGAGAGAAGAGCAAAGACAGATTTATGGCGACAGCCTGACGGCGACGGCGCACATCATACCACGTCTCGTAGAGGAAATGAGGATAGATGCATGTGCCGACTGGCGGAGTGATGGGACGGGGATTGAAAGCTGATACACGAATGACTCACGATGCAGCAGATGGTGGATGAACCCTCCCCGCTCTCACACGCTCACTCAATAGCGTTCGGGGGGAAGCCCACCTTGTTTATTGGTAGCGTGCGTCTGTGTGGCTAGGTGTGTGTACCTCCCTCCTCCTTTGCAAACAAACAACCTTTAAGTGGAGTGAAGTGACTCCCAGAGGAAGCACACACACACACACACACACACACACTTGCGTATGGACTCTCTATTTTAATTGGCATCCTTGCAGGCGGTCTCCCCCGACGTTTATTTTCTGATGGTTTCTTCTGCTTGTGTTGGAGTCTTGAAACGGCTCGGTATCTCTGTAGCTCACAGCATGGGGCTGTGTGTGTGTGTGTGTGTGTGTGTGTGTGTGTAGTGGAGTGACTGGTCACAGCGTCGTCCAATAAGGGCGAAGAGCAAGAAAGAAACCCGCAAAACTCTGTTTGTTTTTCTCGAGTAGTTTCACAGCCACAACACTTTAGCTCTCTGTTTGCGGAAACAGCAAATCAGACGACCAAAACCAAGCCTGGCAGGCTGTGTGTGTGTGTGTGTGTGTGTGTGTGTGTGTGTGTGTGTTTTTTTGACATAACCACTGTCCTTGGGTAACCACCACTAGTATCCACAGTTTGGTGTTCGTGTGTGTGTGTGAGTGTGTGTGTTCATTTTGGTGGATCCAAGAGCTCCATGTGGTGCAGGGCACCTAAACCGGGTCAAAGGTTAACTGTGGAGAATGCAAGGATTGGGTTTAGAGCACACGCTCACGTGTGTGTGTGGGATTTAATGTGGCAGATAGTTCCTTAAATTTGGTGCTTTAAGTCTCATAAAGCGCGGATGATGGGGAGATGTATAAAACGTGTTGCCATCAATCAGCTAATATTATTTGCTTTGGTCGTTTTTCATGTAAAAATGCCAAAGTTCCTTTTGTTCTAGTCTCAAACCTCGAACCAACCAACTGCATTTTACTGCAGCGCCTGGTCCCGTCTGAATGTACCCTAACACGACGTTAAAGTCCAACATATTAAGCCGTTTCTTCCCAAGAACCCGACTTGAACTCCTTCGCCCATCACCGGATGTCGCCGCTCGGCAGCAGCTCTCTCCCGCCCCAGAGGGAGCGTGCCATCGTTTTCCGGGCCTCGTACTTGGAGGCGATGACGCTCATCCTAGCCGGCTCGCGCTGGGGTCTGCATTCGACATGTGTTCTTTAAAATCTCATTTTCACCTGGGTAAAGCTTGAAAGAATCCCAGCGTATCACAGCTTCTTTTGTAGAGCTGTGCTATTTGGTTCAGGAGGAGTCATTCAGTGAAGCAGACCTTCATTTTTCGCTTCACTTTGGGTTCAGCCGTGGCGTCAGTGCGTCGAGTTCGTCTGGAGCCACACTGATCACACTGATCGGGAGGGGAGGAAGGTGTGAAAGTGTGTATGTATGTGCACGTAATGTATTTGTGTGTGTGTGTGTGTGTGTGTGTGTGTGTGTGTGTGTGTGATCAAACTCAGAGGCTTCTTACATCTCCATTAGGGTCCGGGCCAAACTCTCCTGCAGCATCCTGCCAAGAAACCAAGACCTCCATACTCGCCAAGACACACACACACACACACACACACACACACACACACACACACACACACACACACACACACACACACACACACACACACGTAGTCTTGCACTCTAAGCCTCTGTCGCTCTTTTTTTTCCCTCCCTCCATCGTAATCTTTGTTTTTTGTCTGAGTCTCAAATCTCTGTCTCTCTCCTTCCATCTGGTGCTCTGGATTCTCTGTCAATATCTCCCTCTGGCTTCCTCCTCCATCACTCACTTCACTCCACAATCTCCTCCTCCTCCTCCTCCTCCTCCTCCCCCCTCCACTCCTCTCCAGAGATGGACAATCCAGCCTCCCTACTGTCGCTCTTTATCGTTTTCTCCTCCCTCTGTTCCCTACCTATCAAAACTGCCCCCCACCACCTTCTCTCTCTCTCTCTCTCTCACTCACCACTACATCTGTTATCACTATGTGGGAACATCTTTTACCCATAATGCCTCTCGGCAGGACATCGGTGTTGGTTGACGGTGGCAAATGTGGAATTCGGGGAATCCACAGCAGCTCTCCTGAGATTTATTAGTATTGGCCAGGTCAGGTCAGGAAAGGGAGTGAGGTAGCGAGAGAATAAAAATGGGACTGAGCTATCGCCTCCAGGTGGTAAAGAAATCTGAAATATAGATTTAAAGAAAATATTGTTCTTTAGGTGTTTTACAAATAGTCACCTTAGCTTAGCTTAGCTTCATTCATTTGAGCTCTGCTCACAGATTAATACTTGCTAGCTTGAGGTGTTAGCATATTTTATTTAAGTGCATATTTGTATCACTTATATCGGTGGATTGTGAATAACGCCCACCTTGCATGAAGAGTCTGCTGTGCTTCATCTTCCTTACAGTCTCCTACAGTAACTCTATTATTAATCTGGTGATCGCTCACTCGCTGAGTATAATCTGAATTTTGTAGATCTATTTACAGACGGCGTTTCTGCCCTTTGAGCATCTTCAACGGGAAATATAATCTGCCTCATTCACTCTGATTTTATTTGCAAATATTTACAAGCACAAAGCTTTGTTAAACAAAACATATCCCCATGCTCCCGTTCAGCTGGAGTATGTCAATTTTATATAGTCGCAATCCTCCAATAATAGCAGAATATAGTAGAATATATTCTTTATGAATTCCCAGTACAATATGCAGTGTGTAGTCGTCACAAATATGGGTGTGAATAGTGTGTAGTGTGAAAAAGTTGTGTTATTTTGAGTGCATGGAAACTGCTGCACATAAAGCTAGCTCTGTACAGTTGGCACCTATCTGCAAAAACCAGATTCACATGAACAAGGTGAATCTGAATGAATCTTCAGAGTGCAGAGATACTATAGATCCTGTTACGACACATGACAAATGCTTCAATTAGTTTGACCGATAGAGGCTAAAATAGTTGGGTTGAACTGGCCAATACAAAGTCTGTTTGGCAGGTTTAACTTGGATTTGGCAGTGCTGACTCGATGGATTCAGCTTTGGTTAGAAACCAACGCTTGGATTGTTGGTAATTAATTCATTAAGAGTCTGGCATGAACGTGGCCATAAGATGTGCTCGATTTAGGCTGCTTGGCACGGCGTAGCGCGATTGGCTGCCTGGGTAACTTGCTTGATTTATTTTTCCCATATTGCTCATAAAGGAGGAAAGACGTACATGTTATTTTCAGTTTGAAAAGGTGGATTTAAGCAGCCGTGTTTATATTTTGATCCACGCAGATAAGCTCTCTCATAGGAAGCCTTGCACCATACAGGATATAACATACTTCACAGGGAGGTATATTAGATAAGTACGAATGAATAAACTAAAAAAAAGGTAGCACCAGATGGAAAAACACAGTTCTTTTGTTCAAATAAAAGATTTCTTTTTGTTCTTTATCAGTTTTTTAACTGATATGACGCTTGTAATTGGTTCATGGTGTGTTTTTGAACAACTCCTAAAGCTTTAGCTGTAAAAATCTGTGTCAGTCACCGCTGTCGTGGCTCGTCGTCGCTTAAATACCTAATGAAAGACATAATTCATGCTGGTAATGTGCTAAATCCATTACCAGAAGAGTGTTGCTGGGAATGTCTTGTTAATTTAATTCTTTCATGACTTCCCCATTTGTTAGCTTCAACATAAGTCCATTTTGCACACTTCCTGTTCTGGCCATGTTGTGTTTTAGTCCCCGAAGAGGCAAACATGTTGATACTGAGTGGAGGAGACACCGAGGAAACATGCAGCTCGAGGAACGGGGAGGGTGAGGTGTGACGTCCAGTCTGTCACACTAATCTACAAGTCTGTGACCCCACATAACACTGCAAGTGTTTTGGGCGCACACACACACATTCCACCCGGCTCCCTGCGCTCTGATAGATGGCGGTAGTTAATGAAGCGCTGCTTTTGAAGTAGATAAGATGTGGAGAGAAGAGGGCTAGAAATGCTAATGTCATTATGTGGTTAGGGCAAGAGCTACGCTGGGAGGCATCGGAGGGAGGTAATGCGTGTGAGTGTGAGTGTGTGTTTCATGGGGTTGGACCCGTGTGAGAGCTTTTGAAGTCCAATCCTGATATCTTTATAAATGAAACTGGCAAGAGTGTGTTTTGCGCTCACGTTCAGTATCTTTGAGTTTTCCGCCTCCCGGTTACACTTTTTGCCAAATTCCTGTCATTAAGGCCAGTAAAACATGCAGTAATGGGACAACTACTACTGCTACTAATGAGAGTTTTGATAAAATACATTCATACAGGCTTGCTGTAGCTAAATATCACATTAAAATCAATCAACCTGATGGATTATTCTTCTAACTAGGCTGCAGTTTTGGCTCTGTTTCCTTTCTGACGTGGTAGAGTTCGGCAAGTTCGTCAACTGTAAACTGTAAATCAGATGATAATTTAGCCATATCATGTAAACAAACTCTAAATATATGGAGGTCCTTCCCAAACATGAATCCATTTTCTGTGACCGCTTATCCTCATCACGGTGGCTGCAGCCTAGCCCAGCTGGCATTAGGCGAGAGGCGGGATACACAGAGGCGGGACAAGTTGCCAGTTCATCAGAGACATAGAGACAAACAACCATTCACTCACGTTCATGCCTACGGCCAGTTTAGAGTCCCCCATTAACCTATCTTTGGACTGGAGGAAGCCAGAGCACCCGGAGAGAACCCCACGCACCCCGTGTAGACACTGGGAGAACACGCAAACAAGAAATCAACAGAACAAAAAAGCCGAGGTTCAAACCAGGAACCTTCTTCTTGCTGTTGGCCGGCGGTGCTAACCGCTACACCAGCGTGCCGAACCAGTTATGCAACACAACCGCACAGAGTCATGGTGTAGTTTGTAAACAGGAAGGTGAAAATTGTTGAGCAAAAAATGCCAGAAAGATTTGAAGATAGCGACAACCTGCAGCCACGTAACCGATGGCTACAGCCTGCTTCACCTGCCTTCTCTTATTTTGCTCTTTTTTAGATGGATGAGTTTGCCGACTTTATTAAAATGATTTACTGCTTATTAATTCACTGCTTACTTGCTGATGTACGCCTGCAAACCTCGTGGATTAAAACCATAAACGCAAGTGAACAAGTGAAAACCTGCTTCTTTAATGAAGATGTTGCTTGGTTGCATTTGACCAGTTAGTGTCATTTATCACTGATTTATAAATCCCCTGATAGCTTCTGCTGTGGTTTTGTGTTTTTCTTGTCTGGGGCTGTTTTCATGGTTTGGCTAGACCCCTTAGTTTCAATGTACTGTATACTTTAGAGCTCATTACAGGATGCAGATCTATGAAGTGTGTGCACTTCAATTTAAAAGTCATTTTTCCTCCTCAGACTGTGACGGTCTGGGTTTTTTCTTACCGCGGTGAAAAAGCAACGTATCCCCCGTGGGTTCTGCAGTTTACCGCCAGTGACTGACTGAATGGAATAACATGAAACTGACCCCATAAAACGCTGCGGTGATGACGCTAATAAGCTCAACCCTGCGGTAGGCATCACATGTCCGCTGTATTGTGGTCGTGCGGTTATCTGCAGAGCCCGAACTGTCTTACTTGAATCGTTTTTTAAAGGCCCGAAGAGTGTAACGCTATCCAGTGTTTGACACAGAAGAAGCAGAAGATTAGAGGACTGTCTGAAATACACACATTAAGCGGAGCACCCGGTCATCGTGCGACCCCTTTGGTTCTTCTTGTGACGTCGGTTGGTCCATCGAGAGATAATTTTCCCAGTTTGGTCTGGAATGAAGCTAATAGGGAACTGCCAAAAACTGCAGTTCCTCTAACGTCCACTTGAGGCTGGCTACAGCGACGTCAGCTCCATGGCTTTGCCCGTTTTGGGATTAGCGGAGGCAGGACTGCCAAACTCTGAGCTAAGAAACCTGTGGGTGACGTCACTGATACTACGTCCATGTTTTATACTGTCCACGCCTCAAACCCATCCAACATCTTTGGGACAAACTGGCTGCTCGGTGGTGGAACAGTTCTTCAACTGTTGGAGCTGGCAGTAGCTCAGTCTGGATGGACATGGCTTGGGAACCCGAGGGTGGCTGGTAAAATATGGAGTGGACTTTTCCACTCTAACGTTCTTGTGGCTGAATGAAAAGAAAATTCCTGTAGCCAAGTTCTGCTGCAGTCCATCATAGCAGCAGCAGCATGTAAGATTCTCATGTGGCATATACACTCAAGCCAGTTCATCATCTTTTCCTTCCCCACAACTCGTGCAATGTCTGCTCTGAAGCATCCAGTGCCGTGATAAATGTGCATAGAAACATTAAAGAGAGGGTGAAGTGAAGCAGCATACTGCACAGACACACACATAAAATATACATGTGAAAATGCACGCAGGGAGTGTAAACGGGGAGTAGTTTCAACCGTGCTGCACACACTCATTGACGGAAAAAGCCGCGGAAACTCTTTCATCTTTCGTCTGTGCAAATGTGGAGTTTTCCCAATTATGCAGCACACACACACACACACACACACACACACAGCTAATCACCTCAGATTAGTGTGTATCACAATGAGACTCCGTATGAATATTAAACACAACCTCAGACTGCCTGTGTGTGCGTGTTCTCTTGACATAATGGCTGCTTACAGGTGTCTTATGTCATTTGTCACCAGGTGTGTGGATACCTGTATGAGTGATGGAGCTGAGGGCTGAAGACTTTACATTTTGTGTGTGTGTGTGTGTGTGTGTGTGATATGTAGCCAGACTGTGTGATGGCCTCTTTAATTCCCGCCGTGATTGATTCCCCACTCGTCCTCTCCTCAGTGTTGACATCGAGAGAGCGTGTGCAGAGCAACCAGGAAGTAAATTACCTTGAGCTGACAGCCTCCCACGGGATACACATTTCCCAGCAGGCTTTGCTGATGCCAATGGATTGCCTCCTGTTGTCTCTTTCTCTCACGCTCTCTCACAGAAGCAATGCACTCAGTCAGTAATAACACACGCTACAGGCTGATGGATGCAGCATCATGAGGATATATGGATGGAATATATTCAGACGTACATACATACCGCGCGTCTGCCTACACATAGCTAACACAGCTCATAAATGTATGATTTAGTGGGCTAGCAGCTCCTCAGGTGTCTTTATTTACAGTTCAGGCTTCTCTTTTCTCTTTCCAGGTGCTTCATGTGTTCAGATTGAGTCTTTCAAACAATGATTATGTAATATTCCCACTTAAAATTCGCTTTTATCTGCTAAAACCTGCAGCAAGCAACCTCACTGCAATGCAATAACCCCCGTGTTTAGATAATTATAATCCACAGCCCAGCTACTTAGACGCAGTGGTGCTTTGAGCTGAATGCTTATGTCAGCACGCTAACAATGACAACCCTACGTGTTGATGTTCAGGGCTGCGACTAACGATTATTTTCACTATGGATTCATCTGTCGATCAATTTCTGGATGAGCTTATTAGCTGTTCGGCCTTTAAAATGTTGATCACTGCTTCCTAGCGACTCTAAGATATTCTGTTTACGGTGGCAGAGAATGAAAGAAACCACAAAATATTCACATTTAAGAAGCAAGACTGTCTGTAAGAACTGTGACTACTACTGCTACTGATATTACTGCTGCTGCTAATTGGTGATTAATCCAATAGTTGACAACAAATTGATTAGCTGGCTAATTATTGGCTTTTATTTCCTCTTTCCATAGTTTTTTTTTTTTTTTTCAGTATTTAAGAACTACATTTTGGCTGAGATAAAGAGTTTACACGAGAGTAATGAAAAAAGTATGTCCCGAGGAGAAGACTCGAGAGTAAATAATCTAAAAATCAATGAGGTTTGCTGGCTGAAATCAAACAGCGGTACAGGGTCATTAATTTGATACCTACCACAAAATCTGGCCTGAGGGGCTTTACATATTTCACCCAGTTGGTCCAGAATTTAATGAACACACACCGTCATCTTTTCCATAACATAAATGTCATTTACTATATCAGTCCACAACTGCATTGTGGGGGAGTTCAGGAAGGAACCAGTGCCTTGTGCGCACCGTTATACAAATTAATATCGAAATATCTAACCAGTTACCTTCATACTGTACTTCTTCCACCTTCAGTCATCGTCGAAGAACAAGACGTGCTAATCAGTGTGGTAGATGTTGAGATATTTAGTGGATAATTTACAACTTTCACCTGCTGGTGGCGCTAGAGGAAATGTCAGAAGGACATGACGATTTATCCTTTGAGGATCATGATTGTCTGTATTTTGAATTTCACAGCGATCAGTTGTATAGTTGATGAGATATTTCGGTCTGGATGAAAGTGGTGAAAGTGTTTCTGCTGTAGCTAAAATATGTTTTAATTAATTTTTTTTTTAAATTGTGAAAAAGGACTTCTGAAAGACTTTTGCGAAGTTTATTGAGGAGGCTGACCTCCAGATTTAAAAAGTTATATTAGTTTCTGGATTGGAGAAACTTTAAAGCTCAATATATCTGACTTAAAGCACTCTGAATGCAGATGGAGCATCATCCAGCGCCGCAATTCACTCCTCTCCTCCCGTACGATTCCAACTCCATCACCAGCGTACTTTATCTTCTTGATAATGAGCCTCAGTAACTGGACGCTTTCCATAAGCCTGCCTTGCCATAACCTCATCTTTCGTTTCCCCCTGGCCAACGTGAACTATGTGATGAATGAGTCTTTTTAAAAAAAGATATCAAATATTCATCTGCCCCCAAACTACTGAATGAAAAATTGAGAATATATCATTCACAGAGTGCTCATTTTACGTTCCCCTACTCCCAAATTCAGAATTCACTTATCCCCGACAAGCAGCGAGGCCAAGGAAGCAGATTGTTTTATGCATGGCGGTTAAGCGTGAGATTCCTTTGACTGATAGGAAGGCAAATCAGTATCCAAAAAAGCTTTCTTAGTCATGATTAGACTCGCCTGTGGTGCATTATTTTAGCCTTTTACTAAGATTGGAGATGGCTGAGCGAGCAGGAAGGGAGATGACAAGTTTTTTACTCTTTACTTACTAACTCTTTGTTCCAAACTGTAATTGGAAGGAGTGTCTACCAAAGAGGGAGTGGTAGTCTTCCTCCCCCACAAAACAGGCCGGAAGCTGGAAAAGATGTTTGGAAAAAAGACTTCTGGAGGAATAAAGAGTGTTTGTGCGTGTGTTGGGGGAGGACAAGGAATGATAGAAAGGGTCTGAAGGTGGGTATGAAGGTGTTGTATGTCTGTTGCTTCAGGCTCTATGTGCTGCACATTCACACACCTGGCAACCCCGAGGGACCGGTCTGAAAATTACAAATCTAACCTCCACACAACCTCTCTCACCCCTGCGCTCTCTGCCGTCTTTGATTTTTTTTCTTTTCCACCTTCTTCTCTTCAGCATTCACATTTGTGAAGAATTCCTCATCTATTATTTAGGCTCAGAAATTAATAAGAGAAATAGAGGACATTATAAAGGGAAAAGGTTTTTGATCTTAACATACCAATTTGCATAAAAACTGGCTCTCGCATGCTGAATTATGTTTTATTTCAAATAAAGTTGTAAAGAAGGATTGAAAGCCTGGACTGTGACTGTAAATAGTTGAGAGTATGTGACCATGGTGGTGTATTGGCAAGAATTCAGGCACGTTAGGATCTTCCGTGATGTTTATTAGTCACAACAGGTAGGTGGGAGTGTACATGTTCTACATTTAACAAGAACAATCCAGAATTAGCATGCCGTGCTACCGGTAATCATCACATCCGGATGTTATTAGCATGCCTCATGACATTACTTAACCTTAAAAGGTACGCAGCTAATTGATGAGGCGGCAGTAATTAGCAAACCGCTGGTACTACAAGACGACACAGCCTGCACATTAGCGAAGGGTAGCTATCATCATAATGGACTGTATTCAAGCTTTGAAGCTCAAAAACTGTGGCACTGTCTGCGGCCATCTTGGCAGTCCTACCTCATCGGCCCAAGGCCAATCTAAAAATGGCCAAAGACGGGGATTGTGGGTGGAGCTGAGGCTGCTGAGTGGAGAGAAAACCATGTTGCTTGCTAACGCTAGTAGCTGTTTGTGCTAGGAGTACAAACTCAGCTCTGCTGCTCATCCCATAAATGCATGTTCCTTACAAATGTGGCGCCATTTTAAAGGGAAATAATCAGGTTTACAACAAAGAAATTATCTTTAAGCACAAACTTCCTTGTGCGTCGTTTATATGTATCTAAAGGGACCTCATTAGGTTACTCTTTTGTCACGTGACGGCCACCGTAGCTTCTTCTATACGTAACTCGTGGAACGTACGTTAAAGTTTAGCTTCTTTAATATCCTTCCATTTCTCTTGACAGATACAAAACGAACATCAATACAAGTCCGACCCTCGTGAAGATTTTCCTTTCCCTTCACATCACGTCCCTCCTTCTTTACTCCTGACTCACTCCTCTATATAACGGGAGCTCTGCTGAGTAAGCACTCCTGGATCTTGAACTAGTGGATACAGCAGAGCCCCCCTGCAGACTTCAACCTACGCACCAACCCTTTGTGTGTGTGATTATATGTGTGTGTGTCTAAACCCGCCTGTCTTTCCTTGTGTCCTCGAATGTCTTTCCTCCTTTTCTGCTCGCTTGTATTTCTTTTTGTAGGTCCATGCATTCTTCCTCCTCGCCTCTTTGTCTGTATCTGGCAGCGTGTGTGTGTGTCTGTCTGCTCCCTGTCTGTCTTTCTGGCATCTCCACACAGCTAAAATGATTTTTATAGCTTCTCCCTTGTGTCCCCACCCCCACACCCCATCGCTTTTCTGTCTGTTTTCTTTTTTTTTTCTGAAGTGGATGAGTAAATGAATCTCTTTGTCTTGCGCTGTAGTGTAACCCGCTAATCAGGCCATTCACTGATTACACGCTTCACGCTAATCATGTATGTCCCACTGTGTGCATGTGCAGTACCTTTTGTGATGGCGTACATGTCATTTTGTCTGAAGGGGATGCTCATTTGTCACTAAGCCTTCATCTCGGTGTTGTCAGCTCTTTGATTCAGGTGCAAAAACGGGAGAAAAAAAATGCAAAAAGCGACATGCAGAATCTGGAAAATGGTGTATCTCCAGCGAGCTCCTGGTGTGCTTTGTTACCTACGTTGCTGTGTTGGGGAATGTGTGTGAGCAAAGAGAGAAAAGGAGGTGGTGGTGGTGGTGGTGGTGGTAGGAGGAGAGAGATAGGGGTAAGCAGGCAAGGTAGGAGGGATGAGGAGGAGGAGGAAGAGGAAGGATGCGAGAGGGTTGGAGGGGCATAGAGGGGGAAAACCAATTATCGTCCAGATAACAGGCAGGCTATGGATTTTCTAGCAGGCCTCTTCTGCAGCTCTGTTTCTCTCTCTCTCCGTCTATTTTTGTCTCTCCGTCCCAAGTAGTAGATTTAAATCCCAATTCAGGGGAGCTTTATTGACATGGTAGAAAATACCAGTATGGAATCCTTATTGCGCCGTGGTGTTTTTAGATCGGAGAGAGTGTGTCTGTGTGGTCTGATTAACTACAAGAGATAGGCTGTTGAAATGTGTCAGACAACAGACTCTGACATTTTGTCAATATGCCCCCTGTCTGTGCGTGTGAGTCACTGTGACCGGCAGGCAGTCACATTATCTAATCTGCATTGTCATGTTGCCCTCCTGCATTAAGGGGTTCTGTGTCCTTGACAGTTTTATTCTAGTTTACAGCTCCTCGATAGTTGTTTCCTCTCAACGTGTTTTGGGGCGCGTTGGGAAGCGGCAAAATTCCACAAAACTTTCGCGAAGCTTCACAAAATAACGGACAACGCACCCACAGGTTTCTGAGGAGCCGTTATGAAACTCAAAATCTGTGTCCCTGGCCGCCGCCATGTTTGTAGTCCTGCCTAAAACCTGAGACGGACCGAATGACGCCTCAAACAAGCCACCTTGCAGAGCCTTCACTGTACTTAACAGCAACACGTTAAAGAGCCTCTATTTATGAGAGAAATAAAAGTGATTATAATTTTTGGAGCATAAACACGTGTGACAGCATCTCATCTCATCATAACTGCTGTCACCGACGTGACATTTGCTTTCAAATTAAGCCAGTGACATGCTACGCTAATTTAATTTGAAAGCATCGCAGCAGTGACACGACATCTGGAGCAAGTTTGAGTGGTTAGTGTTTGTCATTTCACAAATGCGGGCTGCGGAGAGAAACAAAATACGCCACCGGAAAGGGAAAGAAGAGCTGTTCTACAAACTGAATACTGATTTTTTTTGGGGGGGGAAACATTTAAATGAGGCAAGTTTATTGTATGTTTCCTGCATACCATCCATCTCCAGAGATTTCTGCAGCCAGCCCAGTACAATAGAGGTTAATGGAGTTCAATTTTTGTTGGACATAGCATTGAAAACACATAAATGACGTGTCTAAAAATGTGCCAGTCTTAAAACAAACAGTTTTCTTTGGAATTACTTTATATTTATGAAATAGCAAAGGAATTCGAGTGTCTCAGGGTCTTGTTGGACCGTCTGGTGGGTTGGTACAGCGACTGCAGTACTGGGGTCTTGTACCCGACTGCAGTGGGGAAGGTTTTCTGCTCCCGGCCCTCACCTACATCACCCAGAACCTGTTGTAGGGTCTGGGGAACATCTCGGGATCCCCGGAGGAGCTGGAACACCCTGCTAAACCCGCTGCCACCACAACCTGACCACGGTTAAGCAGAAGACAATCGATGTATGGATGATGAAGTAGTCCCTCCGAGTTATTTCTAAATGGCATTTTCTTCCTCTGTCCTTGTCTTTGGCTCGTCCCTCCTCATTCCTCTATCGTCCCATCTTTACAGCTGAGTCACTATCCTCTGCCTCTCCCTCTTTCTCTCTCTCTCTTCCTTAAAGTCTTTCGCCCAATCTGTCCCCTGGGCTGACTCTGCTTTTAGACGTCCATAAACTCTTTTAAAAGGCTGCCTCGCAACACACACTTGACCTCGCTGCACTCTGAAAGTCCGTCCCTGTGCCTCGGACACACACATGCACGCTTCACTCCAGCGGTGTTTTACACACTTAATCTTGAAGCAGCCAGTAATGCGGCGTCGGCGGCGTCGGCTTTAAATATATCAGGGTGAACGTCCGTGATATTTCAGTCTGTTGAACATCTAAAGGACCTGAGAGACGGAGAGGGGGAAGATCTGTCTGTGCTCTCATCTGTTTGAAAATGTTATCACACCGCTCTTCATCTCCTCATCTCGCTGGCGTTCTGTCATCCCCGCTCTGAAATAATAAACAAATATCAAATCATACTGCAGCAGAGTTTGAGCGCCTTGGAATCTCACAGTTATTTAAATTCAACGTTTAAGGTTGCAGGCAGGATTTAAGGCGTCCACAGACTGGGAATATACATCGTTTCCGTGTACGTACTGTATGTACAGACAGATAAACAGACGTTTCTGCACCTCCATCTCATCTGTCATTGGGGCTCAATTATCTTGGATAACACGGTGCTGCAGAGGTTAGCTCTGTCACCTCACAGGAAGAAGGCTCCTGTCTGCGTGGGTTCTCTCTCTGGGTACTCAGGCTTCCTGCCACAGTCCAAAAACATGCACTTAATAGGTTATTGGTGACTCTAAATTGCCCGTAGGTGTGTATGTGAGTGTGAATGATTGGTGTCACCACTTCTCACCCAATGTCAGCCGGAATAGGCTCCAACCCTACCGTGCCCTGACGAGGATAAGTGGTTGATCACTTTTGACCAGCTTTTTACGATGTTGCTGAAATAACAGTGCAGTAACATAAAGATGATTGAAAAAAACATAAACTTTTAAATTCAATGTGTTCCATTTTTAATATATTTTAAATATATTTTATATATATATTTTTTTTAACCTACAAATCCTCAAAAGCAGCCGGCTGGCAGATCTCATGCTCGCTGGGTGTTCTCGACATATTTCCGGGGCTGAAATTACACTTTCATTTTCACGTGTTTCCGATTTTTCCTTGAATGATGTGTTTCATCGGATTACAGAGCAACGAATTGGTAATTGCAGATGTGATGATTTATAATCACAAGATAGCAAGGAGAGACCGAAGGTTTTACTACACGGGACCTTCACATCGAGACAAAGGCGGTTTATTTTTCCCAAAGCCTGGGTCATAACCGCTGTGTTTTGAGGCTGAAGGACTTACAAAGCTTGATTTCGACTACGATCCGTGCTTACATCTCTCAGTTTTAACTCTGCCGTCGCAGTCATAAATCTAGAGTAGATTAGTCTGCATGATGCACTGACATTTTCACACGGGTCTGCGTTTGATATGTTTCTGCACTCATTTATTCCTTCAATTTGTGTGTGTCGCGTTTGCCGGAGCGATCACAAATCTCACAGTAAAGTCATCACGGAGGCAGATGAGAGTCTTGATTGTGCGTTGATTGGATTAGGAAGTATTTGTCAAGTACTGCAGGATATTAACGTTAAACACGATTATTAATCCCAGGGATTCTGCTTTCGATCGTCTCGTGCTATAAAATACGCAGAGCTGTCATCAGTGCGCCGTTGCTGTGTATACTTTTGGTTTTGCACTAAGAGGAAATGACAGACGCTAGTGACAGATGCCAATCAAACTGCCGCTTTGTAGCACAACTGCCAGGTTCAGACATCACAACACAAAGCGAGCCAAGCTCTTTTTTAAAATTTTTTTAACATGAATATATTAGTTTATTTTTTGCTGTCACAGCTGTCCACGATTCGCTTTTACTCCATGGTTAAAATTAGTGTTGTGCTTTACATCGTGAAACAAACTCAATCGTTTGGTACTGTAAAGATTCATCATGATTTTAATGATGGTGGCATTTGGGCAGATGAACACACGGGTACGCCGTCCATTCTTTCATATTGTCGGTGGCTGTGTTTGGACGCTCCAACACGAGATGCTTCTGAGAGTGTGTATCGCTTACGGTCACGATTTTGTTTCTCTGGTGCTGTGTGTGTGAACTCCAGACAGTCCCCAGCGTCTGACTGGGCTGTAAATAGCCATGGGAAAGCCAAAGAGAAACACACACACACACACACACTTTTTCCACACTTTTTTTTTGAGGTTTTCTTTTCAGCATCCCGAGATTTGGCTTCTGACTAAAGCTCTCTTTCTCCCCATCCTTTTATTCTCTCTAGTTTGGTTTTCTCTTCGCCTCACACTCAACATCACACAGTGATTTGATTTTTAACAGTTTTATGACGTCTTATGCGCTGTTTTTACTCTGAGTGTGTGTGTGTGTGTGTGTGTGTGTGTGTGTGTGTGTGTGTGTGTGTGTGTGTGCGGGGGTAATAGATCAAGTTATTTTATTTCTACACAAGGCGTGCTCTCTTTGTGTATTTTCCAGAATTGCTTTTGACTTTCGTGTTGACTTTGAGTGGATACCATGAAATTTCATTGGTGTGAAATGTTTTTATTGATTTATGAGAGCGTGTGTGTGTTTGTGTTGCTGCAGTGGGTGCTGCAGCTCCCTTAACGAGGAGACAAAGCTTCAAGAATATTTGTTTACATTCATTTCTGTGCATTTTATTGACATTTCATAAAAAATATTCCTTTTTAAAAACATATATCACAAATCCTGTAAAATAGGTAGTTATCCCATAAACTGGAAATATGACAGACATAAAACTTAAAACTCTCTATGCAGGGGTTCACTTTAATTTAAAGACTCACTTACATCTAATGAGCGTTGAGCGTGGAGTGAGTTAAAAGCTTCCTAGAAGTATCAAACAGTCTCAGCTCTGTTTCTTCTTCTTGTACTTTGACCTCCTGCAAATCACAGCTCTGTTTCACCCTTTTGAAAAGCCGAACTTCTTGTCTGGTTTATCTCTAAATGCTCTTCCTCTGCATCCTTCATCGCGTTGGGGATTCGAAAAGATATAATCAAAGTGGAAGGTAATGAGAGGTAATTGCAAACTGCCTCCTGACTCTGTTTTTAAAGAAATTGTTTGATATTCTGGGAAATGCACTTATTCGCTTCCTTGCCCAGAGTTAAATGAGAAGATACGATTGATACGATCTGTCCATTAAATATGAAGCTGGTGCCAGGAGATGGTTAGCTTAGCTTAGCATAAAGACTTGAAGCAGAAATTTACCCTCAGTACAGTTGTCATGAACGGGGAAATTAGCTATAGAGACCAAAACTGTTTTTTGTACCAGGTTGTAAACATGTTTATTTCTGCTGTGAAGTTGGACATTTTAACATGAGGACTTATGGAGATTGACTCACTTCTGTAGCCAGCCTCAAGTGGACATTTGAGGAACTGCAGCTGAGTAGTGGTTGAGACCAAAACCATGTTTGGTATCAGGCTGTCAACATGCCTCTTGAAAGATACAAGACTTTTTTAATATGAAGCTGGTGTCAAAAGATGGCTAGCCTAGCTTAGCTTAGCCACCTTCCAGTCTTGCTGGAAGCAGGGGGAAATGACTAGCCTAAAAAAGGACAATCTTGGCAGGGATCTTCTTGGACTGAGACAACTTGACAAAACAACGGAGGTATGTCATGTTAGCTAGTGAGGTGATGACTTTCCTCTCTTTGTATAGGGCCAAGCAAGCTGTTTCTCCCTGTTTCTAGTCTTTATGCTAAGCTATGCTAACCGTTTGTTGCTGTAGCTTCATATTTAGCCTACAGATATGAGTGTTATCGATCATCTAACTATTGGCCCCCCTTTGCTTCACCCTATCCTTCCTATCGTGAAGGAGAAACTACACTGAAGGCCCTATCTAGAAGTAGTGTTTAGTTTGTCTGTTCTGGGCTACTGTAGAAACATGGCAGTCAACCTGGTGGATTGGTGGGAAAGGACCCATGGCGTCATTCTAAGGTTACAAAAACATAAAGTTTCTCATTTTCAGGTGATGAAATCCTAAACCTTACACATCAGACTTCATTGTTTTTATCCCTGACCTGCTTGTTTCTCATTCAGCTTGACTTAAATTTCAAATTTTCAAGAAGAATAGTAGTCAGCGTCTTCGAATAAGCTCCCTGCGGATCACACTTCTTACGGGCGAATTCTTGAAGCTGATATGAAATGGAAACAGATGAACTTATCTCAGCCCCACTGGGAGTTTAGGACTCAACATGAGATGAAATGACTTGTTAGGGTGAATACATTTGCGCCACACAAATAACTGATATTCACAGACAAGGGTAAGGAACAGAGAGAGTGTGGAGAGTTGTATCTGACGGAGGGATGGAGAGATGACAGAATCATTATGGTAATGCTCTCTCAGTTGCTCTCTTTCTTTCTATCATTTCTAAACTGAAAGCTGAACCCCAGATTGCCGTTTTCAAGGCTTCTCCGACAGCCAACGCAGACATGCTGATGGAGACTGACATCCAGGCCATTTTCACAAATGAATAGAGCTTTCACAAATGATCTGTCACTCCTTCTTTCTGTCTCTAACTGTGCTCTTCTTGGTGCGATAACGCACCTCTGCACCAGACTCACGTTTAGAAACACACACCCGCGACTACGCACGTCCCAACTGTCATCTGCCGCCTCGTCTCGGTGGGAGCATTCAGCCTAGATCTCCGTACTCTTTCTTCCTGAGGTGTGGTAGCTGGATGAGGGGGTGTCTGGCCGTCTGTTACTGCCATGGTGGTTGCTGCCAGGGCCAGAACGGGGCACCAGCAGGACCCAGTGGGTATCACCCTGCCTGCCCCTGAACAGAGACTCACTGCGGGGCTGCTTATGAGTCACGGACAGGCCTGCTTGGTACGAGGCCACGTGTACTCGATGTGCTTTATGTTGCGTTTACATACTGGAAATGATGAAAACCCTGCAGTGCCATGATGAAAAACATTTAATATACAACTAGTGTTAGCGTCACTAACATGTTATACATTCAAAACTGATGTAGCCGTACTAAATATATTGAAGAAACACTTCAACGTTACCGGGAAGCAGTTACGTTTTTACAAAGTCAGCCTGACATTTATCATTCATTCAGTCATTTCATCTATGGTGTCAAATTCAAACACGCTTCCTCTGATAGTTCAGCGTCATGTTTATCTACTCAAAATGGCTTCTCTCCATTTCGTGTTAGCGACAACAAAAGCGTGAGTACTGCATTTCCTTCTTGTGTGTACACTGACGTTTTATATTTGTTATTACCTTTTATTGTAGATGTTTAATAAAGACTGCACTGCTAACTGCTATGTGACATACATAGTACATAATTTGCTTGTTTTTAATAGTAACGTGGCTACTTCTGTTCAATGTCATATTAGAGCACTGTGTAACAACAGTTGCAGTTGCAATAAGGTGTCTGAAAAGCTTAGGTGATAATTGGTTATGAGTTGTGTAATATTTGGGGATGGGAAATATGGTGAGAAATATACTGTGAGATGATCCAAATCTGTTAACTATAAATATCTTGTTGCATTGGACTGCTTGATAAAAATTAGACTTTTATATGATTTTTGAATCAGCGTGCTCCTCAGCTGTATCACATTTCCCCCCAGAAAAACGACTATATCACATTGCACATATTGTAATATAAAATTACACATACTGTAGATAATTTTTATCCATAGTGCTCACTCCTAGTATTATCAGTTTTACTCAGTTTTGACCTCACTGTAGTCTGGATATGTTATTATTTCCAAACTTTAAATGACATTTGTAACATGAGCCGTAAAAGGATGCCCTTTCTGTCTTTCCGAGGACATTTTAGAGCTAATTTGGCATTATTATTATTTTTTATAGACTTCTGAATGGCTAACCTGAGGCGGGCAGGCTTGCCGCAGAGTCAGATATTAAATGTTTTCAGTTCAGTTTTATAGACTCTTATATAACAGGTTCAGGAATCTTCTTTGACCTCCACCTCCTCAGGTTATGTCTTTACCTTGCTCTAATTGTCAATAATCTATATTTCTTATGTGTTGTTGTTTTTTTTGTTGCCCTGTGTAAATAAAGATGATGTTTTTATGCTCCTCAGCAGAATCCAACAACATATAAGCCCTCAGGACGCGCATACATCTGTCTTTGTGGGTGCACGTTCTGTAGTCCTTTGGCCTGCCCTCATCGATGCACCTCTCCCTTAATGCCCTCCTAGCTTAGCAGAGTATAATGGCTGCTTGGAGGTCGCGACCTCTCTAATGAGCAGCTAATTTGTTGATGCAGTTCCTCAGACTGTTGTGTCACGATGGCGGACAGGCAGTTGTTTTGCTCAGCTCTGCTCTCCCACCCCGGGGCTATGAGTTAGCATATTTCACTGTGTGTGTGTGTGCATGCCCAGGAGCTGTTTTTGTCAGCAGTTATGTGTTAGCGTGGGAGCTTAAGGCATGACGTGTGGATATTAGCACTGATCCTCGTATAAAGATTGCAATGAATATGTAGTATGTGGATGTCATGTTCTATCCTGTCTCTGAGGCTGCATACATGCATAAATATATGTATCATTCCTGACAATAGAGCCTAAATTATTTAAAATCAGCTCTCCCAGCTGACTTGAGGCTACATATACCTAAGAGACACACTAAACATGATACTATACCAGTGTAAAGGGCTGGCTACTATCGTTTATGATTGTTTTCTAGATTAAATGATTATTGTTTTTGTCTATAAAATGTGAGAAAATGGTGACAAATGCTGCTGACACTTTCTGTAGCCAGCCTCAAGTGGACGTTTGAGGAACTGCAGTTTTTGGCACTTCCGCTAAAATCACATATCCCTCTTAAGCATGTTTAAACTCTTGGTTCAGAGCAATAATGCATATGATTAACTTGGATTTTACTTATCTTACTTACTTAAATACCAGGAGTCCAACATCACCATATGCTTTCATTTGTTGGAAGATGTTTAAACTGTTTTTAATTCATAAAATAAGGAGCTTTTAAACTACACTGTGTGGCGTTTTGTTTGGGATTTGTTGTGACTTTTAGTACGCTAATCTTGATCTCCACTTGTAAAAGGTTGTGTTTAATGAGACTGAGGTTTTACTTTAGCCAGACCTTTCTCGTGTGTTTGTTTTAGCACCCTGGGAGGCACGAAATAAATCTGTCCGAGGGAGAGGGAGTTTGTATTTGTAACTCCAGTCATAGTTCAAGGTGGCATTCAAAACAAATACCCAGTAAGTGACTTGGGACACGCATGCTGACTGCTGAGGTCAATATTTAAAGTAGAAGGAAAAATACGCCGTGAAACACGTCCGAAAAATGCTGTTTTATCCCACCTGGTTGTTCCTCGAGGCCAAGATTTAGGTCTAGCTGTGAAATACAAGCTACTCAAAACAAAACAAAACACTGTGATACAGCAAAACTGAATGCCCACAATCCTTCAGCGCTCTCCCACAATCCACAGGGCTCTCCCTCTCCCTCTCCTTCTGTGGCGATGGCCATGTGGGAGTTAAATCACCGCTGAGCTCAGGATTTTATTGATCCGATATGGAGGAGTCCTCTCTTGCAGCTTCCCTTGTTGCCTATGAATCATCTGCGTAACTGTGTGGTGCATCGGCCTGCCTGGCACTGTAATGCATCAAATGAAAGGATGTACTGGAAGGTGTGCTGATGGTACGTGGCGTTTTCTTTCCCGTCCTCTCAAGTTCTTTGCTTTTTTTTTTTTTTTTTTCAAGCCATTACCGTAATGATAAGCATGAGTAATCACTCTGCCGGGCGGTATGATAGCAACTTAGCACTCTCATCAATTTCAGTGACAAAAGAATTGATTGCAACTGTAATTTTCTTATTCATATCAATCAATATTTTACTTTGTGGAAGACTCGAACAAGCAATTCAGGCGATGGAGATAAATGAATAGAGCCTTGACATTGACATTGCCCCACAGATTCAGTGCTGCTCACCAGTTTATCCCGTAGACTGTGTAAAACATGGACATTGTATCCATGACTTCTCCCACTGGTTTAGCTGTCACCATCTTGGCAGTCCTGCCTCTGCCGCCTCCTTAAATATCTAAAAATGGGCACAGATGTGGATCGGTAGACCTGAGGTGGGCTGAATGACGCCTGGTTGCTCAAACAAGCCATCTGTAACAACACCTACCCTTCAACTGAAGAGGCCATACTGTTATTTATGCATAACTTTAAGCCTTAATATATAAGGCCTTAACATAATATATAACTGTTTTTTGTACCAGGCTGTAAACATGTTTATTTCTGCTGTGAAGTTGGACATTTTAACATGGGGACTTACGGAGACTGAGTCACTTTTGCAGCCAGCCTCGAGTGGACGGTTGAGGAACTGCAGTTTTTCTGCACTTGTGCATTGGTTTCACATGACAGCAGCAAAGATTGCCGCTTGGTTTTATTCTTGAGATCTAACATCTAACATCTTACAGAGCTAATTTTTAAAAAAGTATTTTGAATCCAGCATTGTTTACATCGATGTTTACTCACTAGTGGTCTGGAATAGTGGAACAGTGTTGGCAGGAGATCGGCAAAACATCTCATAGAAAAACTCCACAGGGAGCCCCTATATACTGTATATATATGTGTGTATGTGTGTGTGTGTGTGGATTAATAGTAGGTTGGTTTCATGTGTGTGCAGCTAGCTTAACGCAAGCTTCTCCATGTTTTGACTCTTAGCTGACTGCCTTGGTGTGTTATTCTCCATCTCTCCCGCCTTCTTGCTCCCTGTCACTTTGTCATCCGTGGCCCTCACACATCTGCCTGGTTGTGATAATAGCTACCCCTGTCAACAAGAAGCAGGGGCAGCAGAACGCCGAGGGGCCTCCACAGCTCACACACACACACACACACACTTTGCACCAGCCACACAGCCTCAATTAAATTACAAAACGTGTTTCCCGGCCCGATGATTGCAGGGATCGGTAAATGTTTGCCTGCTCAATGAACGCTTGGTTGCTGCCCGGAGCCGGGGAGTTAGTTAGCATGCAGGATGTTCATGGAAGGCTGAACAGACAAGTGGGAGATAGAAAGGAGGAGGAAGAGGAGGATGAGAGAAGACATGAAAGAGGAGAGAGAGAAAAGTGCAGCACCAGCTACCAGTTTGAAATCAAAGCATCACAGCAAACCATCACTGCAACCCATTTTTAGACAAAATTGACGTCCGTAATCAAAATCATAGCAACACTCTGCAAAAGATGTCAGTTTTAACTTATCCCTTTCTCCTTTATTCAGCTTTTTAGCCATGCTAGCAGCAGTCTCTGTTGGCTGGCTGGTCCACTGTCCAGTCTGAAATATATCAACTCCTGTTGGATGGATTGCCATGACATTTGGTAAAGCCATTCATGTCCCCCTCAGGATAAACTGTAATAGCTTTGGTTTGCCTCTAACTTTCCCTGTAGCACCATAATAAGGTCAGAATTTTAATGTGACATTTCTATCAGACACAGCTGTACTTTTGTTTTAAGTGGAAACAACTCAATTAGCGTGCCAACACGCTAAACTAAGATGGTCATACCTGCTAAAATCAGCATGTTAGCATGGGGTAAGGTCTCCCTTTAAAGTCTTCAGGAAATGAACCGCCTTCGGGTCTTTGGGGATACATACTTCCAACAATTACTTAACTTTGGACATGACCAAAAGATATGATCCATTTTGTGGTCCACATTTTCTTCAACACTTGTCTGAATCGGTCAGACAGGGCTGGAAGTATCTCATTCTGACTTTCCATCTGTTCTCCCTCCAAATATTAGAATTGGTCATCGATCTCTCCTTTATTTGTGCGGTATTGTTCTGGTACATCAAAAGAAAAAGTAAGCATAGATTGGGGAACACTTTTCTGACCTTGTTTCCAGCTTGTGTCCCTCTCTTGACACAAAATGGTACAAGAGAGAAGCATTTGAATAAAGCAAATGCTTGGAACAATGTGATTTGCAACTCAAATTGAAATGGTTTGAATTATCTCGTGTCTTCTGCAGCTTAGATTTGAATTTGAAGACACATGGATTGTATTAAAACTCATATGTGCTTTGAAAGCAAGGGAATAGTCTAGAGTAACACAAACAGACTATATGGAGTATAGAAAACACCTACTTAATTTGGCTAACTAAGATTGCTAAAAGCCATAAAATATATAGCCTCGGTTTCCACAACATTCCACAAACTTCACACGTGTCAGCTCGTCTGAGCCCCGATGCCTGAAACCATTCCCAATGGTGGCAACAACTGCTTATTGAAGAAAAAATAGAAAACAAGTCTCCATGTTGCATGCTAAGTGACTCAGGACAGACATTTCTTGCAGTGGGTAAAGTTTGTAAGTGATACCATCCATCTCCACTGCTTAGCGCCCCTGTAGGTCTTGCTGAGTCACATATTCCAGGTCGTCTAAGTGTGTGAGAGAGAACGCCTGTGAATGAGCAAGCATTCGTACCTTTGTGAGTGTGTGTGTGTGTGTGTGTGTGTCTTGTTTTGTGCGTATCTCTTTCTCCTTTAGTGGAAAGGTCTTTGGCATCAGCTGCGATTTCTTGGCCCGATCTAGATCAGCCAAAAACTAGACAGGCTGTACTGTCTGTTCTGTGTCTCCTAGACAACCGCTGGGGGGGGGCTGAGGGGTCAGAGGGATAGGGCGACACAGGGTATGTGTGTGTCTGAGAAAGGGAGAGGGGGGTATGTGTGTTGCTGTCCCGAGGATGTTTTGCTGCTGATTCAGAGGCCCAATTTAGAACAGAACACCCGTGCTTTTTGTATGCATTGCTGCATGTGTGGTGGGTTTGTCCTCCGTTTTTCAGGGGATGGCAGTGTCCGTCCTTTGGTCCTAAGTGGAAAACTTTGAGTTCAGTATGAAATATCTTGAAAACTACTGGATGAATTGTCACCAGGGAATGAAACCTTATGACTTTGGTGGTCCCCTGACTGTTTTCTAGTACTGCAAGAGGTCAATAACTTGACCTTCAGCTCATTGGAGGATAGCGCTATAAATAATAATCAACCATTAGCCTGAAATGAACTTTAAAATTAAAGAAAGAGGCTGGAGCTATTTTAGGGTTTGGGTAAAAACACTTGGATTATATTTAGGCACGATTAAAAGAATAGGTTTCTTGCTAAGAAGATTGATACCAGTCTTGTATCTGTGCAATAAGAATGAAGGGTTACCATTGGCCTGAAATGAACTGTCAGATGAAAGAATAAGGCTGGAGACATTTTAGATTTTCATCAGTGTCAATAAATCCCATGAAAAGACCGAAACCAACCGATATAATCCTTTCAGAAGCGGGTCATGAATATATTGTTTCAAGGATAAATCCCATAAAATAGCAGGGCACTGTTGGTTTTAGCAAACATTGCTCAAACAGGACTAACAGCAACATGTTTTGGGACTATTTTCAGCTGTGGAATAATACACATTTGGTGCTCATGAGATTGAATTGTAATAAACTGCAGTGTGTAATGAAGATACACGTCACCCAGTGCAACTTAGCCGCTTGTTCATGTGTCTTCAGTAGTTTTTGAACAGCAATGTAGCTCTGTGAATATCTACCAGGCTACAGAGACAATATTTGCTAGTGGATCAGTTGAACCCACTGATATTTATCCTTCTTTTCTGCTGTCGTCTGTCTCAAGTTTGTTTAGCTTCTTCATGTTTTCGCAAAGACATGCTAATGTTATCCAAGTACAGCCGAGGGTTACAGAGGGCATTGGAGGAGATCTCCTGAACAGGCTACAACAGAAGCTTACAACATGGCTTTGGCTTTGACACCACACCTTTTCTTTGCTGGTAGTTAGGTCGTAACGTCGACAACAAATTGTCTCCTTTTTACTTTTCTTCTGTTTATTGAGCGGCCGAGCCTCACGGGCCTGCTAGACTTTTAGTCTATAGACTTTTAGTCTTCTTGTGGTCAAAAAGCAGGGGAGATAAAGTTGCAGGAATCAATACGCACCGCTGAAAACTGTCCATAAAACTAACGAGCTGCAAGAGGAAGACTTTTTTTTAGGGATGAAATGATGGACCACTTGATCTTAGCTACTGAGAGTTGTGTTGTGTTTTCCTGCGTGAGTTCATGGATGCACCTTTTTTTTTTTACTGCATCCAGGTGTTGAATTACATAAGCCTGTCCGCGTTGGATGGTGACACAGCAGTTTTCTATATGTCTTTATGCATGTGTTGGCGTGTCCACTTGGTCGCGTTATGTATCCCGGAGCTGTAAAGCTGAGCCACGCAAATTCTTTCTCTGTGTCTAACACACAAACAGACATTTCCTCAGACATCTCTGCACCCACTCACATTCACTCAAGGCAGCACATTCCACATTTCCAGGCTGTCTTGCTTTATACTGTAAGTCAAGAGGAATCCAGCTTGCGCTGTGGAGGTTTGCCACAGAGCCCTGAGCAGCAGATAGAAGCGTGTCATATGATCTTTAATAGCGTACAGATCTTGCTTCGACGTGACACACTGATGCGGGTTTGTCTGAGCCGGGCCCACTTTTGATACACTCAGGTCGGAGCTGTCTGCAAGTTTTGACTCGGCGTGCATCTCCAGTCCCAACGGGGTCATGTTCGTGTCATCGAAACTGGATGTCCCGTATCAGCTGCTGTGCTGCAAATTCTCGCCAATTCTCCAAACAATTGCACGCTGACTCAACTTTTGATCTAGTGGCCTGCCAGTGTAAATGCTTCAAAGTTTTGGCTTACTGCCTGCGCCATTTACAGTAATTGAGATTTAAGATGCTATTAAATTAGATTATTATGTGCTGATTCGCAGCCTCTCAAACACACAGACGTACACACAGCCAGCAGGTAAACAGTTGGAAATTGGATGAGGAAAAATCAATAATGCCAAAATTAAATTACACAAAATGCCATTTGCTGCACAATTATACTGCCTTTGCCGTGTTTAGTTTTTGATTTACTCTTAATAAATTCTGGCTAGTATTTACCATAATCATCCTCTTCATTTTCTACCCATTTTCCATTATAATCTTTATTCCTGGAAGCATATTTCCAACTGAGAGGACCATGTGTACTGTAAACTGCTGTGTCGTGTGTTCTCTGGAAGCAGAAAACAGAAGAAAGACCCCAGTGAAAATGCGAACCAACCACTCTTGACTCAGTCTTGTCCTGCTTTGGTCTTGGTCTCAAACCCTTGGAGACTGGGGATTGGTTGGTTGTAGCTGTGTTGTAGCTTCATATTTAATGAACAGGTATCAGAGCGGTGTTGATCTTCAGATCTAACGATTGGCAAGCATATTTATTCAAAATATCTAATTATTCCTTCAAGGTTTGGCAACTAAATCACTTGTTTTTGGCTTCAAAAAGATTGTAGTTACGGTTAATAAATAGGCAAATGTTAATTGCGAACTCCAGGCTGCCACATGAAAGTCTGACACACTACACACCCGTCCACCACTGGACCTTCATACCCTTTCTTCCACCCCGCTACATAAAGGACAAGCTGCTTTCTGCATCAGTAATCAGAGGTGTGGAATTGTCCACTGTGACCTTACTTCCGAGAAAATGTGAAAATGTGTTAAAGCCACTAAAACCAGATACAGTAATTGGAAAAAAAGTAAAGCAGCTTGTCACTGGAGGGTTGCCAATTCAAATCCTGGCTAAAGTGACTAAGGTGAATGCTTTTCCTGAATGACTAAATCCTGTTTAGATCATGAGCGAGCCTGCAGATTACCAGAAACTGTGGTTGCCTAATTTCAGCCCCTATAACCACCTTACATGTCACACTGCTGCACCAGAATTGAAGCTTTTTAGCAGAGTTTCTCGTCCTCTTTCACTCTTACTCCCCATTTCTACCCTTCGCTTCCACCCACTTCGTTACGCCTGCATTTCTGACCCATCTTATTTCTCAGGTGACACCGTAGTACTTAAAGTGTCACTATACCAAAACCATTAATCCGGTCAGTTTAAATTCGTCTTTACTTCAAAGTATAACCACCGCTGAATCCTTTCGAGAGTCTGGACAAATTCTTATTCTTCATGTACTCCTCTTGTCCAGCATGTCTCCTGTCTGCTACTTCAGGATCTGAGCCGTCACCTTGACCTCAGATGGTCGGTCCACTGGTCCATTCGTTCAGATCTCAAGATCTCAGATCTGCTCCATCTTACCTCTTTTGAAGCTTCTGGGGGTCCATTGTGCCCAATGCTGCAGGTGATTCCCCAGACCGAAGAGTTATTTTGTCTTGTTGATGGTCCTTGCTAGTGAATTGAGACTTGTTCGCAGAGTTTCAGGAGCAGTACCGCACCTCAACCACTTCCGACATTCCTATCTGGGCTGGCTGCCACAACGGGTTCCCCAACCAAGCTGCCCTACAATGCAGCAACGGGCCGAAGAATCCTGTTGATGTTGTGGTCCTTGCAAGTGAAACAAAGATCATGGTTGGTGGCCCTCCTGTATGTGCTCTTATCTAATTTACAGCACTGTTGTGACAGGTCTGACCTGCGCTGTTAACCTGATAGTGACCCGAGTTACTGAACCGAGACGGTAAACCCGGACTGGCCACTTTGCCGGCTCCACAGACTTCATACTGTCAGAGTGTTGGAGTGAGACGGTGTGATATGATCTGTAGCCAAGACTGTGATTGATTGCGTTTGTTGCTTATGTGTATTTGGCTTAGCTGTCTCACATCAATCACTAATATGGATCAGTAGACCTTCACTGGCGACTGCTCTGAAGCCCCAGAGAGGTCACACATCCTCGCACACCACAGATCTGTGCTGTGCACTAATACTGCAAATTCATGGGTTTCCCTTTTGGATAAAGCTCAGTCCACCGTAAAGATGAACTGTTTTTCCCTCTTGGTCTGCCTCTGCGCTGCATATGAAGTGGGTCATACTGTAAGTAGCCTACAGTTTCGAGCTATCCATGTGTGCATGCATTTTTCATGAGCCTTGCCGTGTGCGTGAGAGAGCGGTTTGTGAGTTTCTCTGTGTGTGTTGCCTTTTTCAAACCAAGCGGCGATCTCTTCCCAGGAAATCTGTCTCAGTGTTTCTGTGTGGAAACGAGCAACGAGAGCGCACGGAGGAGCGTTGGAGAGCCTGCAGGGCGGTTACAGTAAACCCAGAGAGAGGATGATGGTGGGAGATAAATGAGAGGGGAAGTGTGAGGAAGGGAGTGACGAGCTGGAAGTAAAAAGAGGGAGAGAGAGAGAGAGAGGAAGGATCATAGGGGAAGATGGAGGGAAACCCCCCTCATGCCAAGAGGGTAGGCACACACATATACTGCAGATGCTTGATGCTTGATGAGGAGACTCACAGTGACTAATCACGACCTGCATGGGTTCATTATTTGAGTGTGTTTGGGCTTTTTAATGCAGCTCAGCTCACATTACGGCTGCTGCTGACCTGCTAATCCTTGTGACGGGAATGCTGAACAAATCAGAAATTGGACTAATTAAGGACACAGATGTGTTATGTAAAAGCCTTTTTAACAAACCTCAGTTTTAAGAATTAGCACAGGTTGAGATAAAACTTTAATGATTCCTGTGGGGAAATCAGAACCTTGTAGCTGCACGGGGGGAAAAAGTAGGGATATTAAATAAAAATAAAGTATTTACTTCACAATCAACACTTTTAAGATGTGCTTATTACTTATCTAATTATTAAAGAGTATTGCAACATGATTTAAAGATATGATAAGGATGACATAAATGCATAAAACATGTTTTGCGAGGTCTTTTTAGTAGCTGATAGCTTCCTTAAAAATAAATGTGAATTTCACTGACTTACTAGGCCGGTCTGTCCATGGAATAATATTGTTGTCAGTAGATATCTTAGCAAAGCAGTTTAGTGTTTATATGTGCGCTATCTGTTCAGTTTGGGGAACTCCGCGCTTGCTTTGACGGGACTAGAAAGTTTATCCTTTGCTAGGTGCGGGCTACTTGCTGGAGCAGTGCACTGTGGGTCGCTGTGGATACCCATAAAGTTTCAAGCACTGGAGGATTGCGTGTCGTAATCGAGGGTGGAAGACGAGGGGAGAGCGAGGTCAGAGGGTGACTCAAATGGACCTTTGTCTGTGGGCATATTCAGACTAAAATTAGCCTGTTTATGTGATTTGCAGCATTCCTAAAGGCATAAACACAACCACATGACAGGACGGAGCGTCTCGGTACGACGCTGTGAGGCTAATCCCGGCCGACCGCGACCAACTTTCTGCAGATTGATGATTTATTGTTGGCTCTTTGCCTGTCGTGGTGTGAAGCAGAGCAGCACAAAGACTATGAGCATCCTACATTGATCTATAACAGCTATTTAATATTGAATTTATATCAGGATTTTCAACCATCTTGATAGCCCAAATATAATCCTGATGATTAAGATCGAGTAGGTTTATAATGTTATTGATTTGAGTCTCTCATATTAGATGGGGCTGAAGCAGGCTGTATGATGCCTCAGTAACAGCACCTACCTGTCAATCAAAGCATCCACACTGTATTTAGCGGGTATGATTTACAATGTTCACCATAATAATAACACACTGGACACATTTTTGCAACATTCATAAACGTATCTGCAGCTTACAAGCCACAGGATGCAAGGCGCCATTTGCGTTGTGGTTGGCTCCAGGCTACCAGTTATCTCGTTACCATCTCCAGCCACGTTAACTCATTCTTAAAGTTACATTCAAAGCCACAAAACCGTGGCAGGTTTCATAGAGATAAACAAATGAGCTATCAGGAAGCTCGAGCGTGGGCTTACTGATTTTACCTGTCAGTTTTTTTTTTTTCAGTAGATGCAAATAACAGAAGAGGAAGTGACACGCAGCGAAGCCAAACGCGACACGTTGAGAATTATTCACTTCACAGATGAGTCTCTTAATTTAGTGCGGCCTGTTATTGAGCTCGTATCATTGCAGTGACTGTGAAATCACATCATTTCAGATTAGTATCAGTGTGGGAAACTCCCACGCTGCCCTCCTTCTGTCTACTCTCCTCCAACTGGGGCCAAGTGGGCATTTCCCATGATGTGGTCGAATCTGTGTTTACAGGGGAAAAAAAACTCGAGAGAGAGTGATGGATGTGAACCGGCCAAAGAAGATTTGCCTGGACTCCTGGAAGCCGAAAAGTTTCCGAAGTTTCCTTTCGTGCGTTCATACATGGTTGATTTCAGTCTGCGTTTTGTGGGCGCTTTGCAATCTTAAGAGAGAAAAGTCTCTTAACCACAGGAGTGCATTCAGCACACTAACAGCCATCTCTCTTCGATTCGGAGGGCTTCATCGCCTCGCACACCTCTCGTCTTACCAGGATTTACTGAAGCGCGAGGACTGATAATGGCTTAATTCATGCAGTAATATGACCCTTCTTGCTTTCTCTCCTGGTCTCCATTTCTTTCTTACATAACCGTCTCCTGCCTGTACAGACACACACACACGAAGGCCTTTAAGTCATGCTTTGGCTTTTATACACATTGCTGTAAGCGCACAATCTTTTTTTTTTTTGCTCTTAATGACCCATTTAGACGGTTGAATTTGTTGTTTACGAGCTCTGGATGATCAGTGTTTTACAGGATCTGTTTACAGTCCCCCGCCATCTATTTTAAACTGCATAGCTGTTTGCATATATAATAACAGAGCGTGCTCACACTCACTGTGTGTGTGTGTGTGTGTGTGTGTGTGTGTGTTCTGTCTTGATGTGGCCGGTCGTAGATTTATGTGTCGGTCTGTAATGGGCTCTTCTTTGTCTGAGAGGCGACTTCTTCCCCGTTAGTGAAGGAGATTTGTATTGATGGGGGGGTGGGATGTTTGTGTGTTGTGTCGGCGCGCGCATGCGCTCGTTGCCACGTGCGCGTTCGAGCGAGGCCGAGAAGTGATCATTATGACCGGGCTGCGTCCTTGTTTTTCCTCTTAAAACGACCCCGCACACTCTAAATTACACCGTGCTCTGTTCCACCATTGTGCCCTGAGAGAGAGAGAGCGAGAGCGACTGTGGGATTACAAGTGCAACGCAGCTCTGCGCGAATCAGGCCAGAGCCATTTGTTTTCCTCCGTGTGTCACAGTCTCTTGCATTTGCAGGTGTGTTGTAGCTCAGCAAAGTCCAGCTCCATGAAATAAGACTGCACGAAACTGCATATCAGAGTTACTCAGTCACAAAATAAATGCCTCGCGCAGCACCTGTGGCTCCTGATTAGCCTATTTTTTCCTTGGTGCTGATAGTCACAACTACAGTACACACGCCACAGTGCTAGTTTTACTTACATGGCACTTTTATTAAATGCCAATCATGGAACAAAAGTAATAAAAGGACAGAATGAAGAATGAAGCAGGAAATTGGTTTCAAATAACTTGGTGTCGTCATAGACTCTCTGCTTCAAGAAAACAAGTTACGCAAGTTGTTGCAAAAACAAAATTGACCCTAATCTTTTAGATTTATTCGTAATGTAACGTAATGACACAACTTGACAGCTTCAACACCTTCCCTATCTACCAGATTGATGGGTTAAAATGTTGCTGATGGATTAGCAGCATCAAGAATAAGAGGGGACGTAGTTGTCGCATCATTCGTTTGCATTTAATCTTTAAACTTGACTAAAAACAACCAGACCTGCCACCACACCTGATCACTGCATGCACGCCTCGTCTCTGTAATGTGATTTTATGTTTGTGCCGATTCCTACTTTGTTCCACTTAACATGATGCTCCTTCACTCCTCGGAGCTCTTTATCCTGTTCAGCTGCCTCATGCATTGCTTGTTTAATGGCTAATTTAACATGTGGACAAGGAAATTAGGGTTAGGCTAACTGGAGCACTTACACTGATGTTTAGCAATGTGCATTGTCCCTGAAAAAATAAATCAAATCAAATCAAATAAACTACATTCTGGTTTACTAAGAAGACTGTTGTTCTGATGTTTTCACCACAATGTCAAATTGTGTTAATGTCAAATGCCATCCCCCGTCTCTCCCTTGTTGCTTGGTCAGTCTCCCTTTTTTCTCTTCTTAACTTACTCTGTCAACGTCCTCCTCGCCTCTGTTATTATGTCCAGTTACATTACCCGATTACCCAGCTCCTGTTCTGGCATGACACCAGCTCTACCATCAGCATTACCGGTCCTGAAAGCCTCCTCTTCTGTCTTGTGGTCCAAAACACGTGTAGGACAAACACTTAATACTCCCCTGGTGCTCGGAGCTCACAGTCCGGGTAACAAACTGAACTAACGTTAGCTAACAGCAGCTACAGTTGGTAGCAGTTTACTTTACCATCCATCAGAGGAAAACCAGGGAAGATTTTGTCCTTAAATATATATCAAATATATGATCAATTTCACCAAAATCAGTGAAATAGTCGCCTGTGTGTGACTGAGTCTCTGTTATGACATGCCAGCTAATAATATGAGTCAGCTTGTTGTTTGTGCATGAGGCCCATTTGTACTCCTAGCTCTGCTTATCACCTGGGGAATGGCCTGAGGTGCAGTGGAGATTCACAGATGTATCTTCCTTTATGTGTTTTCAAGGACGGAGAGAGGAGAGAGCAGAGATTTGTTCAAATGTGAGGAAGACGCCGCAACATAACGACACATAACGCACCTCCCACATATTCTCTCTGTGTACATATCAGATAATGAAGCAGTGAAAACGTGTTTTTCAGGCGATTTGTTTGACAAACAAGCCTCAGCGTTACTAAGGATGAAAGTCCTGAAAGGCTTTGGATGTTTATTCACTGTAGCAATAATTGGGGTAAATTAATTGCCTCTCATGCAATAACCTTCTAGATTGGATGAGCTGCTCGCTTCCCAATCCTGTGTTGGGAGCTCTGATTTGATGATTAAATCCGTCTTACCCGCAGTTAAAATGGGTTTTATATTGCCTCTGATTTTAGGGGCTTAACTGAGCATAAATCTCCCCCCAAAAATAGTCATTATGTTTGATTTGGCCACTTGCGTTTTTTTTTTTTTTTTTTTAATAACTGGCTAATAATAATTCAAGAACTGCGTCTACTTCACTGTGTTTAATTTTAGTGTATTTACAGATAAATTTGGTGGAAAAAGGAGAAACTTTTGCCTGTATTTCAGCTTTAGTGCTCTTGTATTCTAAATAATGTGAAACATCCTACACATTTGCAGTCGGCGCGAGGATGCCAGAATCTCAGACAGACAGAGGCGAGGAGAGGAGTGAGATTGATGTAGACGAGAGAGGAAACAAGTTGTTCTTTGGCTAAACTGACAGCTTTCAACCCTCTGAGGCGTCGTAAGCTCGCTGTGTACACTCGTACACACGCATTTGGCAGGTTTATAGACATTCATGGAAGAGCTATTTTCATAGATCTGATAAATAACACGGGCCAGAGAGCCTCATGTTTTAAATACCTTCTTGTGGCGGGTAATTGCATGCAGCTGTGTGTGAACACAAGTTGGCAGCGCGAATGCGCGTGCGCGCTCTTTTTGGGTGTCCGTGATTGGCAAGGAGTGGAAGAATAGCAAGTAAAAAAGAAACGTATGAAAGGGAATGTGTAATTTTGTTTAAAGTTAGAGACGGCAACAGGCGGAGAGGGCAAAGAGAGCGACTGAGACGTAAGCAGACAGATAGTGAACGACGCGTTCACTGTCTGCAGGACACAACGGTATTTACATGGAAGCAAGGTTTGAGTAACGAGCTGTCGCAATCAGAGTGATGGATGCGCAGAAAATGCGTCGGCCTCGGGGGAGCCTTAGTTTCATGTAAAACCTGAATATGCACTGCACCTCCTCTGTGGGGCTTCCTAAAACATGAGCAGAAACAAATGACTCAGCATATTTACAGACAGAATATGAATCTTTGTATTGTGTCTAAAGACAAAAACCATATGTAGCTGTTCTGTGTTTATTTCTCCGGTTTGACGGATTGCTGTGGTTTCGTCAAAGCATTGCTTAGGCATTAGCCACTTCTCCTTCTTCTCCTTCTTCTTTGCTGTTTCCCCGGAGCAAGTTTAAGGCACAGTTTGACACTTTTCTTTATCCTCATATCTGCCAGTGCAATATGAAGCTAGAGCCAGGTGATGGTTATGTTGGCTTTGCATGCAACCTGGAAACTGGGCAAAACGACTAGCTTGGTACTTTTTTAAATCCAGAAAAACCAGTGTAATTAGTGACCTTTAAAGGACCACTGTGTAAGATTTAGTAGCATCTAGTAGCTGATTGCAACTGCTTTGTTTTATCCTCTCTTTGCCAGAGTGAAGGAGAAACTACTGTGGCTGTGAAATGTGCAAAAAACACCAACAGTGAAAAGAATGGACAGCACTGGCTTCACTTCACAGCCACGGCGGTTGCTGCTTTCTTATTCTTATTTTCAGGTCATTACACACTAAAGAAAACATAAGTCATTACTGCCGTAATCTGAAAATAGCAGACCTTTCTAAATGTATTTCCCAAAATGTCAACACTCGCTGCTTTGAACCGATATTCTGGCCTGATTTCACATGATACATGATGTCGACACAGAAAACATGTCAACGACCCACTGACCTATAGATGTAGCTATGCACTGATACTTACATCCGTTATTGATCCTCCCTTTCCCCCCTCAGGGATCATCCAAGTTTCATTTCACCTCATTATTGAATATCAGCGGCAGAGAATATCTGTAGTAATTAAATTCAGTAGCTTTCTTTTTGTGCTCTTTCGCACTGAGAAAAAAGAAAATACGATTAGAGGTTCTCAACTAAATTCATTGCAGCAATAGAAGCCATCTGGTCAGGGCTGTTTCTTGTTAAGATGCATAATGGTTTTACTTTCCTATAGCATGAAGAAAACATATACTGACACCACTCTCATATCTGTCCAGCCAGGATTAGTTTAGCTTAGCATAAGGACTGTAAGGAGGAGGGAACAGCTAGCCTGGCTTTGTCTAAAGCTGAATGTAAAACCATAACTCCATGTTTTTCTGTGTTAAACAAACTCGATATATAAGTAGCGTTCGTGAGCGTTAGATGTATTTGTTGTTACGTCTGGACAGAGATAGGCTAGCTGCTGCCTAGTGCTTCCAGTTTGAGTGCTAAGCTATGCTAACTGGCTGCTGGTTCTTTATGTTTATCACACAAACATATGAACGTAGCATTAATCTTGTCATGTAACTCTTGGCAATGAAACAAATATATTTATTTTCTTTCTTCTTTGAAGACACAAGTACGTGACTCGAGCTAACATGCTAACATGAGGCTGTATTCTTGCAGCAACTGCAGTTTCTGACGCTCAACAAGAT
Organism: Nibea albiflora; assembly: GCA_014281875.1. Lineage (NCBI taxonomy): Eukaryota > Metazoa > Chordata > Actinopteri > Sciaenidae > Nibea > Nibea albiflora. The sequence continues at coordinate 6,206,686 of CM024810.1, forward strand.
GTCACTCACTGTTTTTTCTACATTTTATACTATACTGGTGCTTTCCATTACATATTGATCTTACATATTTTTATTATTCTATATTATATTCCTCATCTATGCATTATTTACTATTCTTTTTCTATTCCCTACATGTGTCTGTTGACTGTTTTCCCTCGGGGATAAATAAAGAGCTGCCATACCCTACTTTATATTAGCTTTCTCCACAGTGAAAATCAATATATTGGTCCATTTTAAGCTGTTGCAAAAAACTTATTACTCTTGTTGCAATTTTTTCAATGGCTGAAAGGAGTTGATAATAAAAAATAAAAAAAGCCACAGTTTAGGTTAATGTCCCTTCAAAGCTCTTGAGCAGAACAAGGATAGTTTTTCATATTTCTTGGGAGAAAGTCAAAAAATAATCCATCTTGGCAAGTGGGCCCAACACGAAAATCGTTTTCCTACAAACTCACATCAAAACAGTGGGATCAGAGCCCAGTGATATCTGAGCAGCTGCCCAGTCAGTGCACCAGAGACTTACACTGTCAATACATTATATAAAGCCATATATATTTTTCTATTTTTTAGTTTGTTGCATGTTTTTGCAGTGTTTATGCAGTGTACATTTGTAACGTGCATATTTAAATACAGTACACATGTTCTTAAATATACTGTAGATGTTTTTTTTTAAACAAACGGATCTCCAAAATCTAAACTTTTAGTTTGCTTGAACAAACAGCCGGTAAGGAGCTTTGTGATAATGTATTTTAAGACGGTCTAATTGGTTTTTAAATGTGAAAATTAGATTTCTCAGCCCGCAAAACAACACTTAATCCTGCAGTTTGTCTGTAAAATTCAAAATCACCAAATTTAGAGCGTGCTTCTCACAACAACAATACATGGACAGCAACAATATGGGTATGCAATTATCTCACTTTCCCTGAAATAATTATCTCCTTACTCTCTGTGGTGCTCCATGTGTGCGAGAACAAATGCTCAGAATATCCTGACTAATGTGCTCTGACCCCGGCACAGTTGGTGTGCGTTTCAGTGTCTATTTGAGCGGTGTTTACCTGTGCGGTCCTGCAGCAGCAGCAGCAGCAGCAGCAGCAGATGTGTGATCCTGCAGTCTGAGCAGTTTAAATGGGATGCGGCAGTCCTGCTGACAGGCGTAATACACTATCAGGAACTAGAGGTGGAAAAAAGACTAGCATGAGGAGATACAGCTGTTCACATGACGACGCAGCATTCTTTAGTGTGAAAATATGTAGAAAAACACAGCAGTTGTTTAAGGATCAAGCACGTCTGGCTCGCAGTAGCGGTCGCCGTTAATTCATCCCAGGACAGCTGCTTGACAAGTCGGTTGCCATGGTGAAACACTGTGGACAGATGTGATCCTTGGCTGTTTCTTCACAGGCTTTGTAAACAGGTGTGAGTCAATGCAGGTGACTGTGAATGTATTTGAGTTATAGATGATTTCTTCTATTTTTAGCTTCTATCTTTTTGATATTTTTCTGTTTTATACTTATTTTTTTAATCCCTCACTCATATAGTGTCGTACACTGGTTCCCTTACGTGTAGCACTGGTGCTCCGCCACCTCCCTGTAGTGGTACCTGGTGCCTGCTGATAGTCTCACTTCCCAGCACTGGTTGCCCCTCGGTCTGAGTCTTACATACTCAAAATGTAGATATAGACATGAAAAGAAAGCAAACTGGATCTTTTGTGATATATCTATCGTTATTATTTGCACCCAGGCACTTTTTTGCATGTAGACTTTTTGCATCTTTCTAATTCGCTTCAGTGCTGAGACTCTACAGACTCCAAATAAATACAATCAAAGTGTGTGGTTGGAGGTTTCTCCTGAGACGACGTTACTAGCTTCAATGTCTCACGTGAGCTCGGTGAGGGAGGTCGCTCATTGTTTGGAAATTTGGAGAACGAGAGCGAGAGAGACAGAGATGCGGAGAGGTCTCTGGGTAAACCAAAACCTTCTGTCGGACCATATTTAGCCACGGATCCCTGCTACTGCCTCAGTTGCTGTACACAGACATGCAAACACATCACCGTCACAGGACAGATGCTTTGTTCTGATCAGCGCGGACGCGGTTTGAAAGCGCTTGTGAGTTTAACACGGACACTGAGCAGCAATATAAATGTTTAGTTTGCAACCAAGCCGAGCTGTTTCTTTGTGTCTTTAGTGCTCCTCTGAGAGCTGCAATGATTTAAACACTTTACTTTCAACGCCCTCCCTGCTTTTCATCATCATGACTCTCCCACTGATATCATTTTATCATGATTTCCACTGCGGCTGCAAGGCTAATTTCCTCGTGGCAGAGTGGATAATGAAGATAGACTTGGCGTGGCTGTAACTAACCTGATGCGTTGCCAGATGATATTTAGCCTGAATTGACTTGCAAAATCACCGCACTCCATGTTCTGTGTTTTGAAATAAATAAGCTTGATGTTAAACGCCTTTGCCAAGTTGAATTGACCTCAGATGTAGAACTGAATTATCCTGTAACAGCAAGCATTCGATACAGTTCGCAGATGCAGGCGCCTGGCCTTGCACACTTCACAATCGTTTCCATATCTTGTATATTCAGATTGAGCTTTTGGCAGGGGAAGTGAATATATAAAAAAAAAGCAAGGCTTGTTCCGAGGGTCGCTGGTTCAAATCCTCAGACAGACCCGAGAAATCAATGAGAGATGTCTGCCCTTTGAAGCTCCCTGCTGTGCGCGAGGAAACGAGTATCTCTGACTGCGAATAATCATGTTTCACTCATGGATTAAGTGGGTGTGAAACCCTAAGACGGCCTCCGCTGGTGAGGGAGCGTTGCTTCAGGTACTGATGAGACAATGAAATATGATGATGGAAATAAAGTTTGAGTAACCGATCCATGGATTTAAAGTGCAGTTGCATTGATCATTGCAGCACTTTGCCGGATGACGAGCAGAAAGTTGAGCCAGGTTCAGTTTGTTTGCGGGGGCGACCATTTTATGTACCCAAGCTCTCTGCCTCGTCATGTATTTTTTTTGGTCAATTGATCATTCCCATCACCACGATCAAGTTGCTTGTATTCTTCAACTGTATTTGATTAAATCATGGAGAAAATCTTATTTTAGCCATGCTTCAGGTCAGTCTGTCCACATCAGTTCAGGCTGGAATATCTCAACAAACATTGAATGATCTTTGGCGATTCTCCACCATGAGGTTGACTTTTGCTGTTTTGAGTTACTTCTCTTAACTACTGGATGTTCACCCTCAGTACAGTTGTCATGAGCGGTGAAATTAGCTATAGAGACCAAAACTGTTTTTTGTACCAGGCTGTAAACATGTTTATTTCTGCTGTGAAGTTGGACATTTTAACATTGATGCCTATGGACATTGGCTTGCTCTGTAGCCAGCCTCAAGTGGACATTTGATGAACTGCAGTTTTTGACACTTCTGTATCGGCTTCACTTCACAGCCACGGAGGTTGTCGCTTGCTAAATACCTAAAAAACTACTTTGTGTTTAACGGTAATCCTGAAGTGAGCACACCATGGTGAACATGGTAAACGTTAGCATGCTGATGAATAAACCAGCAGCAGGTCTTAAGAACTTCACTGGAGTTCTCCTCACTGGATCTACAGTGTATATGCATTGATTGTCTCAGTCCGCTCTATGGATTAGTTATCCCACTTAGATAGAGATGCGGAGCTGACGCTTCCCATCCGTAATGCCCCAGATCTGGATTGAATCGATGGTCGGCCAGATGGATTTGTGGCTGGCTGTTGTTAAGTGGAGATCTAAGGCTCTCTGTCGCTCACTTACTGTGAGGGAGAATTGCCTTAGGAAGACACACATAGAGTTCATACACGCACTTACAGATTGTTTGTAGCTCTGCAGATTGTGACTGATTGGAAAGGCTGCAGTGTAAATCAATAGCGGCAGCAGTGAAGCCGACTGCAGCCATTTCTTCACCTCCGCTTCTCTCAGTTTGATTAAAGAGAGGAACGTTATCTGCCTCCATCGCTGTCTCTCTGTCTGTCTCTCTGGTTGCATCCACCAGGCTGTCTTGATTTAAAAAAAGACTATGTTCTGTTTGTTAACCTCTTTAGCTCACATTAAATAAAGTCATTAAAAAAAAGAAGAATGATGACATTCAGAAATGGTCACATTTGTCCAATTATGGTAATAATGACAGTGTTGCGAGGTGATGTCTGAAAATAGAAACATTTCTTACACCTCACAGATGACCTGTTGCCGGCTCTGCTCTTTAGCTGCTTCAGCTTTAAATGTTTATCTGGAAAACCCCCCCAGAGGTTTCAGTCATTTACAGCCTTCAAATGACGAGCGAGATTGTTTATCTAAAGGAAGATTATCTGCACAGTCGGCTTGCCGTCAAAGTGATACAGAGGGACGCTTCTTTTTCCTGGAAATCATCTTTAACCAAATATAGTTTAGTTCAGCAGTAAGTAGGGAGCATGCTAACCATGCAATGGCCAGGAGTATTTGTTCTGTACTCAAAGAGTGAATTAGTTGTCACTCGTGACATTAACAGAGTTTTTACAGACACGTGATGAATATTTAAAATGTCATATTTCTTAAAGGGAGTTTGGTTGAATTCAAACTACTAATATGTTTGTTTTGTAACATTTTGTCAACACTACAGAAACATAGGCTAACTGTCAAGTATGATAAGGTCGTCTGTTATTGACTGCTGTTAGTTATTGGCTTGTTTAATGGCTGTGTATTGATCATGGACTTCATGGATCATGGATTATCAGTAATCATATTCAGTTTATATGTAGTAAATGGTCGATGCCTCTTTGTAGATATATGTTCATCTTTGTGGGGCAAAGTTTGTAACGGTAATGGTCCAGTCCCAGTGCTGTTATTCTCTATATCAGCACTCCTGTTGTATATTGGCTAATATACTTTTTGTTTCGACAAACCTGCAACACAAACACACATTTTTGTAAAGGATAAAGAAAGGATGTGTTGAACTGTGACCAATATATGTCCTGAGGGGGACATTTTACAATTGTATAATGAACTTAATTAATATTGTCTGTTGTGCAAATGATGCAATGAAATCCCCTAAACTTATCTCGGGTGTTTCACTACTGCAATTTCTCGTTATTTATACACGACAATGCTGATACAGTATATTTTTCACACAAGTCAGGCTATAGTCCTAAAGCCTGTCTATCTTTTTTATTGCATATTTCACTTCCCCCACGTACGTCATAGGAAATGTATCATGTAACCACCGTGATAAAGAACACCTTGAACAACGGTAACTAACTTTAGCAATAAAGAAAGCTGATTTTCCACCGTGACAGGTTTTTTTTTGTTCAAGTGGAAAAGGCAGTTATTCACAAGAGGGTGCTTATATCAAGGCTCCTTTTACACTTTTAATGAAAAGTCAACTTTGGTAAAAGGTTTGATATTACGCCTGGAGGACTCTTGGGGGTCTCAGCACGTTTACAGTCACCCAGCCACACTCCTGTAAAAAGAAAGAAAGAAAACAAAGTCTAGAGAGGTCACAGGGTGTTTTTTAATATAATATCACTGCTGCTGCTGAGAAGAAGCTGCCAGTTTGAAGTGGATTCTGTATTCAGATGTTCTCGTGCAGAGTACGAGGAGTCAGCTCAGGACAGGGGAGGGATGTTTCCATCTCTATTTAAGGGGGTGGGCTGAGGGACGAGCTGCCAGATTGTTTAAGACTTGGACGTAGACCGACTGCTCTGATGACGCTGCCTCTGCTTCAGAGGAAAGTGTATTCAGATGGTGGCTGTCTAACTTTCTGTCCTCTTTCTTTCACGGGCTGCACGAGAATTTGGTCACACTAGATATATTTTCTCTTCTCCTCCGTCCTTTTGCTGCCCCTCCCCTCTCTTCCCTTCCTCTGACAGAGGTCAAAGGTCAGGGGCATTTTGGTCTAAATACAGTGTTTTCTTCCTCATAATGCCATGGTTCCTCAAAGTGGTTAATAAAAAGGGAAATACTTCGAAAATAGTGTGAAATCACAAGTGATTGCCAAATGTGTCCGAGTGCAAGGCAGCGCAGAAATAAATGAGGCTAAGACAAATGCAAGCATTAGTCTTCTTCTCTAGAGTGTGTAGGGGGATAACCAGTCCATTTATTACTGCAGCTGCTCCAGCTGGGCTCTCACTGACCTGGATACAGATCCAACAACAGCCCCAACGTCACACTTGTTCTGCATCTTGTTGGACTTTTTTTTAGTTTATGTTTAACAGAATACGCCTGATTTCTGTCTTTTTTTTTAATGATGCCCTGTGTGTTCCCCCCCGAGGCTCTTTCCCTTCTCTCCAGTCCAGTAACCAACCCCCGGGACAACACGATGATCAATGTTCAAACTTCATCAATACACTCACTGACTCCCGGGGAGGGGATTTGCACAGCTATCGATTACTTATGTCTTGTTTTAATTATTGATGAGGGCGGGTAAAACGGTGGGGTCAGTCACCACGTATGTGTGTGTGTTTGACCCACAGCCCCCCCGACAGCGACCCTCCATGTTATGCCGTGCACCAGAGGTCAGCTTGACCCGAAGATGAATTACTTCCTGTGATGGGAGTGGCGGCCTTTTGACCCGCTGAACGTGTCAGTGGATGTTTGCTCCTCTGAGGGCGTTTGTCGCTGACTGACTGGCCTCTTTGCATATTCATTTATTCATGCACAGACACTCTGCATATTTATCCTCATGCATTTCTACACCGAGCAGCTTCTCCGCTGTGTTTTTACCTTCCTCTCTCCAACGCATACTTCAGTTTGTTGTGAGTCACAACAACGGCTTTGAACTTGATCTCCTAAAGTAGCAATGGCACACCTTCATCGTGAGGGAAAGATATCTTATGATGTGTATTTTAACGATCTAATGCTTCAACTATAAAGGAGAGCCGAGAGTTAGATGAGAAAATTGATTCCTCTTTCATGTACTCTGAATATGGAGCTACTGCTACGAGCCAGCTAACTTAGCTTTGCATGAGGACAGCTGGAAAAACAAACGGGATGGAGCTAACTGGGCTCGTACAAAAAACAGAGTGTAAAAAATATATCTTCTTTTTGGTGACTTTCTTACCATTTTTACGCTTCTTTTGTGCAAAGAAACAAGATACAAGGTGTTAATTAGTGTTTTTTAAAAATATTTTGTTAGCTTTGGAGAGCTTCATGTTTAAGATACAGACATGAGAATGATATCGGTCCTTTCAACTAACTTTAATCCTTTAATAATATACAGCTGAAGACAGACAGGAAAGCAGGGGGAGCGATAAGGGACGAAAGGTAACAAAGGGCCACAGGCTGGAGCCAAACCCGGGAACCTTCTCATGCATGGGACTGCATGCTTTATTAGTTGAGCCACCAGTGCACGTTATTTTAAGTGGTTCTCCACTTAATTTATTTTATTACATTTACATACATTATAGTTATGGTAGGGCCGGAAACATGCGCACATCACATTTCATTTAGCTTTCTTAGTTGCTCTTATTTACTGTGGCTGTGCTGCATTGCAGTAATTGCTGTACTGCAGCTGAAACTATTCTGGCATTTTACTGCAGTTATTGACCGTGCATCGCTTTCCCCGTCTGTTTGGATGTTTGGAAATTTAATGTAAAAGTGTAGTTATGGTAAATGTCGCCTCATTTTGTTAAGTGTTTTTAAAAAAATGAAAGGAAACGAGCCTGAAGTCTTACAGCACCACCGCTCAAAAGATACTTAAAGGTCAATTTGAAAAGAAAGAAACTACATCGGGAAATGCAGTTTCGCCTTTTTAGATACAGCTTTTCATTCTAAAGTCTGATATAACTTGTCAACAAGAGCTTTCGCTCAGAATTGAGGCTGTATTTTGGGGTTGTAAACGGAAATGAACGTCCACTAAAGGGACACATCCGAATAAGAAAGCTTTGTTTATTTAATGTCTTTCAGCTGTCTATGTTTTTCAGCAGTCCTGATTTGCAAGTTGGATCGAGTCCCATGCTGGGGGACACCGCGGCGTATTCAGATGAACAAAATTGTTAACGAGGGGGTTTGTTGAGGGGAGCTGCTGTTTTGCTAAACGTACAAGAACACATGAGCCAATTTTACAAGAATGAGTTGAGCGAATTAGGGATTTGCCAGCAGCTGATGAGGAGGGCGAGATCACAGACAGACAGTTATGAAGTCTCATATTGAGCTGCTGCTAAATTGAAGAAGAATAATCTGTTGTTCATTGATAAATATCCTTTGAATTACTGCCGTTTTTATGGTCACAGACTCACAAAATAAGACATGATTTTGACATGCTGAGACTTTTTATCTCATTAACCATACATTACTATGGATTCCCCCCTCACCGGGAGGGGATGGAGCCTGACGGAAGCGTGAGGGAAGTGAGATGGAGAGAGGGGGAAACATCTCTATTGCGTGTTGAGATGTGCAGGCGTGAATGGGATTTTTTTCCTTCGCGATATCCTGGGAATATTAAGTGAAAATGAGATTGCCGTGGTGTCGGCCGCAGCGTAACCTGTGGAAATCCTCAGGCTGTGTGACGTGTCTGCTAATAATGGAGCATGACACACATTGACAGGTTTGATATTATCAGCTTATTACAGATACTTATATACTGTATGTATATTTTACCTTGTGAACAGGGCTACTCGAGAACCAGAGGTTTCCAGAAGCGTGTCCACTAAAAGCATTTCTGTATTAATGGAAGAAGTGACACCTGAGTCGTGTTTTTAAAAGGAGTAATGTGCTGATTTTGTGGATCTGAGGAGCACAAAACAAATTAAACTTCTTCGTGTCACTATTTTGCAGCGTAATCGTGAGCCAGGCTCAGATACAGAAGCCGAGTTTCTGAAATAAACAAAGCCAGAACACAACAGGCAGAGTGTCAGAGCTCAGTCCATGAATCCGCTTGGATAGGTGGACACCACACACACACACACACACCGTTACATAAACCATATCCATTTCTGCACACCCGCTCAAGACATTAGAGTGTAAAGCTGAATATTCGTGCCCTGAAGCATCATGGGGGATGGAGTGAGCCGGGGTTTAAACATCAAACGAAGTTTGCATGTTTGTGTGTGTGTGTTCATGTCATCATCCTGCAAGTCATATCAGTTACCGTGATCTGGCAACACTGCTCTTATTCAGCAGGTATCTCTTCTGCTTCGTGCCGAAAACAGGATATGAAGCAAGACCACTTCCTGTTTGCCGTTATCTGCTCTAATAGAGACCACGCCTCCCATCGCAGTGGTTCCTTTTTTGATTTCCCGTGAAGTTATTGATGTTGTTGAGTCATGCTACTCTAGAAAAACCAATTTCATTTGAAAAGGTGACGCTGGACTCCAGGACTACAAAGGATTTCCCAACTCCCTCGCTCCTTCCCTTTGAAGACAATGCTCCGCTTTGATGTCGCTGGAACTTTGCTGCAACGTGATGCCAGCTTTAATAACCGTGGTGAGAGCCGGCAAATGAAGGCTTTCATTCTGAAACGCTGAATGAGAAGTTTGCATCCAGAACGAGAAATTTCTCTCTAGTTGAAAGACGTTACAGGTCCCTTTTCTCACAAAGAGTCATTTTAGCTCTTGTTTGATGAGCAGTAACTTGCTTCAGGTAATGTCTTTGCTAATAGGATTCACCAGTATTAAACCGTCTTTCTTTGACTCTTTGAATCTTGTTTAGAGTCAAAACCCAAATTAACATCCTGTTTGTAGGTTTGGAGAAACCACATCCCCAACTGACTGTGCAGTGCTCAGACATGATGTACAACCTATTATATAGACATAAATTAAGATTTCAAGTGGTAAAACTGAAATGAAACCAAGACCGCTTACTCCAGACTGCACCCTAAAGGCTTGTGTTGTCAGATACAACCGAGACAGGTTGCTCTAGTTTGGTTTTCCAATATTATATCATGTCAGGGCAGTCCTCAGGCCTCGCTGTGCTGTAGTGAAGTGATGTAAAGGCGAGAAGAAACCGTGGTACTGTAACTGAAGATGGGTTCACACAGAGGGCAGCGTTGTTCTGCCTGCTGGGAGGCCTTTCATGATGTTTGACCCCTTTACCTTTTAGTGCTTTAATACAAAATAAAAAGAGTGTTTGCCCCGAGCAAGGGAGAAGGAGGGTCGGTGACAGAAAAAGGTTGAGCTGTTAAAGATCGAGTCAGAAGTCTACTCATTCAAAAAATGATTATTGTTGCATGATGCGTCGATAGTAGTAGATGTACCTAAAGCATGCACAAAGACTAAGACAGCTTTTCCCACCAGAGCTTTCCTTTGGTGCGGCTCCTGAGGTTAATTAGGTAGGACGTCGTCTGCATATTTGACGAATCCACCAAGAGTCTGCATTCCTGCAGCAACAGCACCTCCACTCCATTATCTAATCTGAAGTTGCCCACTAATTCTATTTAAACTCTGCTGGCTGGCTTCACACTCTGACTCAAAACACAGGAAACAGTGCAGAAGCGACATGGCACCTGGACTGAGTTGAGAAATTAAGATGGAACGTGGCAGAGCAGAAATGAACAGCTGTGATAAGAAAAAAAAGGGGTCTTGTCAGAAAGTGATTCACCAAGATCAAATTGGTAGTTATCCAATGTGTGGTATTTATTTTTCTAGGCACAGTCTCTGTGTGTTTGTACTGATTGGCAATTTAAAGCTGCAGTGGACTCAATAAACTTGACTTGACACAGACTGTTTCACCTTCAATGCTGAATGTAAATGCAGTATTAAGCACAACAACAGAGTAGTGTAAGTCTCCATAGGAATATCAAAGCACTACATTCTCCTCGTTAGTGATGGAAAATCTAAGTCTTAATGCAAAATCAGGACTTAAAATTTAAATTGATTTGTTCGAGGCAAAAGAAGCCCAAAACCAGCTAATGAACACACAAGATTGGCTATTGCCAATGATTTTTGAAATATAGATAAAATAAAACGGACACCATCTTGTCTGGAAAATCAGGCCTTAAAATTTTAATTAGAGTCTGAAAAAGTCTGAAAACAGACTAACAAAGTCACAACATTAGCCATTCCTTTATTTTGCTAATTGCTATGGCTAATAGCAGAGATGGAGCAACAATACCATTTGTGTAGAGTTTACATTTGTACATTGATACATTTGTGTCCACCTGATGAATATACTTTAAGCCATTATTTACTCTTTTCTCTGTTTTAATCTTCACCAACTCCTGAAATATACCGCTACAGCTTTAGCTGCTGGCTAGGTGGACTTCATCAGCTAATTGCTAGCTGTGTTTGTCTGCAGTTTGATGTTCGCAGGTACTATATTATGGGTATTTTGATTACAAAAGCTTTCTACGCTGCTGTGGACAAAGTTGACGAGAATGAGCGACACTGAACCAGTAAACGTGCCATAAAACCAAAACACGAGCTAAAAGAGGCTAAAATGCTGCGCAGAGATGCTAAGTTTGGTCACTGTCAGCGTTGACCTCCACATTGCACGTTGCTGTTTGATTCAGTGCTAAATTTCATTTAACCACCCACAAAATGCTTGTGAAGTGTTAAAGCACCCACTAGTGACACCCACTGTCGGTGTCACTCCAAACACATATGTAACAGTGAAGGAAAACACAACACCTCGTTGAGCTCCAGCCATCGCAGCGACCCTCACGCACACCGCAAACAGGGTTTACACATTCCCTCACAAAGCCGGCACATATATTTGTTTGTGCAGGGTTTTTTTATGAAGGTAATGCGACTCAAGGTATGACTGCCGGGTTTATGCATTAATACGGTGCGTTTGTGGGTGTGTGGGACGGGTGGATTGTGTTTGGGGGCCGTGCAGAGCGTTGCTCACATGAAAGACTCTTTGTACAGCAAGTTTTTTAATGAATTGGTGTACAGATTGGGCGTTTGAAGGTAACAGCATCGGCGCCTATGTGTGTGGGTGTGTGTTCAAGGTCGGGTTTGTTCAGCGAAAAGCTATCAGATATAGAAAACAGCTTACGGAAGTGTATGGAACATTAGCTGTGTTTCCATCCGGGTAGGTTTATGCAATTAATGAGCTATTGAATTAGAAGCAGTGAGTGAAAAGGGAACATTTGAATATTCCAGTGTAGTATAATCTTGGTCTTAGAGTGGAAATGTGTATTAAACCGCTATAGATATGCATTTGTTGGTTTAAACAGAGCTGGAGCCAGGGATGATTAGCTTAGCTTAGCATAACGACTGGAAACGGGTGGAAAGCAGCTAGCCTGGTTCTTTCCAAAATTCAAAAATATAACTAAAAATTTGCTTCAGAAGTGTTACTGAGTTTATTTTTACACATTAGACAGAGCCAGACCAGCTCTTTTCCTGTCTCCAACTCAAAATAATATTTTTTAGCTAGAGAGGAAGTACATGTGTTTCCCAAAATGACAACCATTTTCCTTATTCTTTTAAAAAACAAGTAATAAATTGTGATAATGAGACAATTCTCCTCATTTTCAGTACAGTTTTCCTTGTATCAGGATGTAAATGATTTATATTTTCAGGAGATGCTTTGCTGTGTGTACGTTAAAACACAAGCTCAGAGTCTGCTCTGCTCCATTGCACCATGGATCTCACTTATATTGCACTCTTCGCTGTCTGCCTTTCTTTGATTTCCCAAAGCAGAAAGTGTATTTCTTAGTTTTTAGATATATATATATCACTGTAAAAGACAAAAGACAAGTATCGAGTGGTGCTTTTTATTTTCATGGCGTATCTTTGTGAAATCCATCCAAATTAACTTGACGGTTGAGCTGCTGTCACTGTTTCTGCCTCGCGTTTTGCCGTCCTGCATCCAGTTGTCTCACCCTCTCTCGGCCTGCTCTTTTTAACAACCTATCCTGCTGGTGCTATAGGTCGGCGCTGAAAGGGGTCAGCAGAGCAGCGCGATCGATATGAACACACAAACACACATACACACACAGCCTCGCAGTGTGTAGAGATCAGCTGACCCGATACAAACAAGCTTGTGCTGTGTGTCTTTCTGTCTGTGGTCTCCTGTCCTTTGACCTGTAGTATGTGTGTAGCATGCATGCATGTGTGTGTATCTGCCTGTGTACACTATTCTGATTTGTTTCTCTTATTTTTAAGAGATGTGTTCAGTCCTACTTGTTTGCTCTTGTTGCTTTTGGTTCCATAACAGCCAAAAGCAGCTTTTGGACCTCGATTTAAGTGCCCCCGGTTGTTTAGCAAGTCAGCCATCATTTAATTCAGCGTTGAATTCAACAGTGAAATGTTTTGCATCCTTCACTCCAGCAGTCCTATTGATCGATGCACACTGTGTTCTCTCTTTCTCTCCCGGTGCAGCCAGCCCTTAATACCACTTTTAATTCAGGCTCGGTTGTGTGTTGGTGCGCAGCGCTCCCGCCGCGTAACACCGCTGACCTTGATCACTGTGCTGACTGTCTGTCAAACCCTGTGAATGTTCTGCTGCCTCCACAGCACTTAACTGTTTGCCGGCAGATTCAACTCTGGTCTCTAATAATTTACAATAAGACACAGACTCATGACAGAATAATTTTTTTTACTTTTCTGGTTTTCTGGTTTTTGCACGTAATAAAAAATGCATAAAAACCTGAGAAATCTACAAGGATGCAGACCTAAAGATTGATTATAGTTGAGTCACAAATTGCTGAAAGAAAGTATTGACATTTAAGTCTTAAGTTCTTCAGCCAGGATGCCTTTTCTTAAATGGTCAGTGTGGGTCAGATTTAGTGGCATCTAGTGGTGTCGTCGCAGATTGCAACCCCCCTGCCTCACCAGCTTAGCATGAAATAGAAATAAACAATAAAAAAGTAAAGAATCTGCTACAAAAAGATCAATATTCTCCAGCTCTGCTTCATATTGTGAGATTGATGGTGCGATTTGCATTTAGAGAGTCTCCATGTCAGGAGCTAGTGCGTGGGGTCGTCTTTAATAAAGTCGCCACTAGAAGTAACTCGATTCAGCTTTTCAGCCCAGAGCTGCTCAAACTGGAGCTCGACTAATTAGTACTTCTCTCTGACGCGCTTGGAGGAGTTCATGTGAAAAAGAGAGGTCATATAATTATATCCCTGGGAAAACCCTGGGCTCTATTTGTGTAATAGTGGTCTGTGTGTGTCTGTTCCTGTGTGTAGCTGGCTGTCCCTATGAGAGTCTGTTTAGTGTGGTTTTATTTGCATGCTCAGCCTTTTGGGAGTGCGAGACTCGACCTCACTCACTTTCTTTATTTGCCAATATGATGAAATAGGACTTAAACTTTTCTGGCAGCGGCCCCAAATGAGAAATTAGACTTCTCGCCTTGGGACCCAAATACATTAAAGCAAAATAATTTTCTGTGAAGAAACAAAACTCAATACATCTTTAACAAAGGAAAAAACAAACAAAGGGGGGAAAAAAGGCCTCCTTAATCTTCCTGAAAGTTGTACTGTAGCTCCTATTACAACAGGAAATACCACATATAATGAATCAATTTGTTTCCCAGTAGATAAATATAGTAATTTAACACTAAACAAACCTCTCTAAACACCCAAAAGAGATGAATCTCTGCAGAAATGTGCTGAAAATGTTCTCAAAAAGACACCACCTCCCCTGTCTACCTGTCTGCTTACATTCTACATGAGCGAAGCCTCATTGGCCGGATGCGATTTGTCATTTCCTGGGTCTAAAACACATCAGGTGTTGTAGTGTAGTGTGTTAAAGTCTGTGTCCTGTTTTATGAGCAGTCCACGAGCTAACAGCTCTCAAAAACAACACTTCAGCCGCCACATTAGCAAAGAACAGACACTCCAGCGCTGAGAGATGATGTCAAAGTGGCTGTTTTGTGAGTGTTTTGTGTATGACTAATTCTGGTGTATTTCTGTTTTTTTTTCTCCCCCTCTCTCCAGCATGTGGAAGGGCCTGAATGTCAACTGCACAGACACCTCGGGATACACACCTTTACACCACGCTTCACTTAATGGACACAGGTAAGACTGCACAAGGGGTGTGTTTATGTACAAGAGCCAATGTGTGTGTAAGTGTTGTAGTATCCCCAAAGTGACATCTTCAAATTGATTTTCTCCATCTAACAGAAAAAAAGCCCCATTGAGGTCACTGAACAATGATGTAAAACAGCAAATCTTTCAGCTGAAATCATCAAATTATTGTTATTTTGTGTCTTGCGCAGTCAGTGCTGATATATTAGAGTGCTGAAATGTCTTTTATTGTGGACCAAAATGTGCAGTCGGGAGCAAAAAGTCAGAAAGGGACATTTTTTTCCCTCCCCTTTGATTATTTTCCTGTTTCTGCTGTCAGGAGATGAAATGAAATGTATTTCATGAAGGTTTGAAATGTTAAGCTCTCTCTCTCATTCCTCTCCGCTCCTGTAGTATTACGCTTTCTGCTATATCAGAATCAGAAATACTTTATTGATCCCCGGGGGGAGAACGTGGTTTAGAGTTTCTCCCATTCGAGAATAGAGAATATACTGTAGAGAGAAAATAGAAAAATGTATTAAAAAACATGCACATTACAACATATAACAACAATATATAAACAGAACAATAAGAAGTATGTAATATACTTATATAACAGTGTAAATGAATAAGGAAGTTGACACAGTCAGAGTCGTATTAATTCTACTTTATGTTGGCCATAATATTAGAAACACTTCTCTACGTAATGCAGTCCACTTTAACACTACCGCAAACTACAACCTCAACAGTAAACACAATAGTTAGATTAAAACCTCTCACCAACATAATTAGCTTTGTAAAAGTCGAACTTATGGCAGAGTTCTTGTTGTTTGACAGTCCTGTACTTTGGAGTCAATAGTAGCTGAAAACACTAAAATGGCAATCAAAGTTTCAACGCGTGCGTGCTTGCGTGTCTGCACCTGCACAGCGCTGCAGTGCGCCGCTTCCTTTCTTCACCTGGGCCTGCTGAGAAATCGGTTACACAGTGTGGATTAGCTGCAAGCCCCACTGCTATCCCAGCTTGGTGGAACTGAAGGATTAGCACTGTGTGTTGGGGGCAATTATGTGGATTTCCTACTTCAGATCAACTGTAAAATAGAGGGGTGGATGGAGGGAGGGAGGGAGGGAGAGAATGCAGCCTCAGAGTGAAAATTAGGCGACCAACAAAAAGCTGCAGAGGAGAGGAGTGATTGAACGTTTTGGCTGGAAACTAAACTGAGAACTGGCAATTAAGCTACAGACAGAAGAGACTTTGCAAGAGGGAGTGTTGCATTCAGAGGTTTGTTATTCAAGCTGGCTTTGATTTGTTGCTTGACACAATTAAATAAAAAAAACCTTCATGACGCGCGCAGGCTCAATCCAATCAGCTGTATTCTCATATTTGCCCTCTACGTCTGATTTTTTTTTTTTTTTTTTTTGCCCAAAAGTTGCTGCTAAACCCGAGCGAATTATATGAAATCTAATAAATTATGAATTAACAAAGCAGTTCATTAAGCATCTCTGTGGTGCTTTCACCTCTGCTCCTGGGAGAGGTTTTGCCCTTCTCGCTCCTGCTGACATTTCAGATGCAAATGAAGCAGTTCACCTTTCCTCATCAGAGGGAGGTGACAACTACAGCTGGAGACTTCCTAATGTGAAACAGTACCGCTGACGTCGCCGCCGAGCTGCAGCTGAATGGATTTTCAGCACAAACCCGGGCCCTGTGATTTGTCGCTTCATCTGTTTGTGTAATGGAGATTGCTTCGTTAGAGTGGAAACATGGAAGCAGTTGTCTTCTCTCTATTTCTGATGACTTCCAGTTGAACTTTCTTCTGTGAGTGCCTCCTAGACTGGGCGGGAAACACCAAAAATCCCTGGTTGATCCCTGGTTTTCTTCAAGTAGGGGCCAACTTGTTGCTGACCAGATCACATGGCTGCAAGCTCCCATGAAGGCTGCACATAAATAATTAGAAATTCAGGCACAACTGAGCCTTTTAATTCTCCTATTTCTTCTTTTGCAATGCGGTCCATGCCGTTGCACTGTACTTTTGTACTTTATTCGGTCTCATCCAGTCTTTTGTCTTTCATTAAATATGGAACAACCTCAACATACTTATTCCTCTTGAGGCCGTTACAGTTAAAGCAGAGTTTGATTGAAAGAAGAAAGGATTAAACTAAACGAAAAAACGAAGATATGCTGACTTCAATAACTTCAATAACACATCCTCATACAGAACGTCCTTTGTCTGTATTATTTGTGCTGCTGTGTAGCAGCTGTTTAAAGAGTGCTGAGACACAGATGAAGTTTTAAAATGTGATTTTGTAATTTTAAATAGAAACACTGAAGAAACACAGCCAAGGTCGCACAGCGAGCGAGAAAAGGAAGCTCAGAAACACTTTGTCCATGCAGCTTGGATCCTTCTTAGATATAATATTTAGTCAAATTCATACCTGTGGAATGCGTTGAGGTATTTCATTATACTCTGTGTTACAAAGTGATGCTGCAAGGTTGAAAGGTGTTTGATATTCTCAATGTAAGAGTGGCACTATTCCACCATTTCAGGTCTTAGCGCTAAGCTCCCCTTCCTGTCCCTCTCTCCGTCTTTCGATCTGTTGATATATTGATCTGTGTGTGTGTGTGTGTGTGTGTGTGTGTGTCTGTCTCTCTCAGGGAAGTCGTACTAAAGCTGCTGCAGTTTGAGGCGTCCACAAACGTGGCTGATAGCAAAGGCTGCTTCCCTCTGCACCTGGCCGCCTGGCGGGGAGACGTGGACATCGTCCGCATCCTCATTCACCACGGACCATCGCACTGCCGGGTCAACCAACAGGTAAAAAACACTTCAGTGCCACGATCCAGCCTCTTGAAAACATTCATCATCATCACCACCTGTGGGAAAAGGAGGCCACGATCTATATACGGAAACAGGTCTTAACGATGAATACTCAGGACATTCAAAGGGCCCTAATGGTTAAGTCCAGGCTGGAAAGATGGGAACTTTTCATGGGAAATAATGGGAATTTATAAGAAAACATGAATTTATGGGAATTTCCCTTAACAGGGAACTTAAATACAGTGTAGTTGGGGAAAATATATGAGATTTCATGCAAGTACACTGTCTTAATCACACATTTGAGCTTGTGGACGACATAAAGTGACGCAAGTTTTGACGACATTATGGGGTAAATATATTTGATGAATGGTTTTAATGTTTAACTTGCAGAATGGCCACTTCATTGACCATTTATGAGGCTTATCGTGATGCTAGCTTACCTCCAATTACTAAATTACCCCCAGTTTCCAGTTAATTTCCATTAGTAGTTTCAGACATGGAATGTTTCTGCATTTCTCCCAGTTTAACCTCCCATTGGAAAGTTTCTGGAAATTCACTGAAATCTTTCACCCCTTTGCAACCCTACCTTCAGATGAGTAATTTGCATTTGATGATTAATTTATGGGCATCAGGTTTAAGCAGCGTTACCACGGATCCGTTTCTGATGGGGTCCAACGTCTTGGAATCCTGAGGATCTGCAGTCTTTCGTGTTCTTGCTCTGACATGTCTCTGAGAGATGACTCAAAAGAGTACAACTGAAACCTAACGTCTGGACTTCTCTGAGCTCCTAGAAAACAAAATCTAACCTTTGTCACGTCGCACAGGACCGCTGAGCATCCACTTAGATGTCCAACGGTCAAATGTGGCTGAAGGAAACACTCCCTGTGTGCCGTTAGTGTTTCAAAAGAAGAAAGGTCTTATCAGTTAAATGAAAGTTGAGTTCTTCCGTTGTATTTCTTGGGGGCATTCAAACCCGCGCTGCCACAGGTCGTCCCGTTATGGCTCCTGTCCAACAAAGACGATCTGTTACAGTTCCCGGTGATGCTCTCTCTGACAGTTTCAGCTCTGGGAGCATTCAGCCTGCCGCTGCTGTCGTTCCTCATCAGCAAAAATGACCTTCTTCTCCACCCTCACTCTTTCTGCGTCCATCTCCGCTCGCAGCATATTGGTGATGTCACGGCTCGCTGATGCACTGCATTTTAAGATGAGCACGAGGCGCACAGGAAGTGGTGTTTAATCAGAAGCGCTGGCTAAAATGTTAATAGCTAAGATGTCTGGTTTAATATTCCTGCTCCTGATGGCGGTGCAGTAATGGACCCCCCAGGTTATTGGAGCGTTATTTACCGTGCCTAATAAGCACATTTTGCTCTGTCACCATTAGCCAAATCGTTTGCCTGTGCGAGTTGTTGGAGCCTAATTGTTTACCGTGATAAATGGCGTCCCTTGCCCCTGAAATGAAGAGGTTTGTCAGCAAGTGAACATGGGTAATTTCCTTTTTTTTTTAACCCCCGTCAATGATTTGTGGAGCTGAGCGGGCTGCTGTGCAGGCAGCGTGGACGGCACACACACAGGGTGGAAGATGCTGATCGAGAAGATGCCGTGCATAGCTGCTGACTTCAGTGCACAGTCAGTGTGTGTCGACATGCACGCAGTTCTCCTGTGGCACGGTTTTAGACTTCTTCATTTTGTGATACACGGAGATGAAGTTATTCTAGAAGAATAACTTCCAGCAAACTGTGATGCTGTTGATGTGTAGGAGGTGAAAGAAAGTTAACGACGGAGGCAGACTAATGCTTTTGCACAACAGCATATGCAAAGATGAAAGCTGTGACTACATCGCAGTTTGTTGAGGTAACAGCTGAGAATGCGAGAACATTTGCAAGAACCAAAAAGTTCTCTCCATCGATAAGCCAGAGCTGCTTATCCTTGAGGGCTGAGGGTCTAGAGCCGATCGGGGTACCAGTCGAGTGCACGTCTCATAGAGACAGAAAACCATCCACACTCACATTCACACCTCAGAGCAGTTTATAGTCGACAATTAACCTGCACACTTTGGACCACGCAGCCGCGGATAGAACTCCACACAGGAAGAACCACCCAGAACCGTGTGGCTGTGAGGTGACAGTGCTAACTTCAGTGCAACCAGGAAATCTGTGAAATTCAGTGCATCAATATACAGTGAATAATTTATGTAGTGTTTACATTTGGTGTTAGAAAATCTAAAAAAAGAAACAGATGTTACAGAATCTGTGTGTACGCTTTAAAGAGTATTTACTTCTGACAAAACGTTTATTCATGAGTCCTCATGTGACATCTCACTTGTCAAATCATCTAATTATACTGATCAGCTTTTCTGGCGTCCTCTCTTTGTCTCGTACGTCTCACTCCGAGCCTTGTTTATCAACCACCTGAAAACGAAATGACAGGTTTCATCTGCCCCTCTCATCAACACTTCATCTCCTCTCCTGGACGATAAACACGCTGAAATTTGCTAAGCTTTAAACCCTTGGCCGTCGGTCTCACTGTTGCACGCAGACACAGCAACAAACAAAGAGACTCCGGCACGGCTTGTGCTTTGACATTCTTAAAGGTGCAGCGTTTATTTTTTTTTTGCCCTAAGCGCCGAATTTAGCAGGAACGTTGCTTTCTAAAGTGCGCTACCTGCGTTTTCATCACGCTTTGTGCTGCATATTTGTGGAGCAGCCTTGCAGTCATGCATTGTGAGGGGTACAGTTGTTCTCAGGTTGCAGTTATAAATCTCGAGTGTGAGATTTATGGAGTGTTTGTGTGTTTACGATGCCTAAGCTCCATATTTTCCCACTGACTGTCTTGTCTGCAGTAGAGAGCCGGGGCCTGCATGCATTAGTCAGGGTGATATACTGAGTCCCACACACGTTCACACCCGTCATCCAGATGTACAGCAGCAAGCCATCGGCCGCACATTACCCCGTTCCCGACGATATTACTCTGCCCACGCACGCTGTTCGCCGTGTCAGAGGTTGAATCTGTGTGTGTGTGTGTGTGTGTACAGCCTAGTTTTATAGGGTGATTCCAGAGCGGCACGCGCTTTGTCTCTAATATCTGCTCTTTTCTTACATGAGGGAGAGAAACGCAACAACCGTGCTCCCCCCTTTTTGTACATGAAGTGACAAACGGCGTCGTGAGAGTGTGGAAAAGGACGCAGGAGAGGCAGTGAGTGTGAAAGGTCTCGAGAACATGAAATAAAAAGGTAGAGGAAGCACGTAGGTGGGCCAGTTCCAGCCAATACAGGATTATTCAAGGTTAGTGGACATTATTAGTCGGCGGTAAACCGGTTCCAGCCCACTGTTTACTGCCTAATTGGTCCCAGTAGTTCCCATTCACAGCTGTTTTTGTTCAGTGTGTGTGTGTGTGTGTGTGAGAGAGAGAGAGGCGGAGGCTGTCTGACTGCAGACGCTGATTACACGTACCGCGTGTGCGTGTTTATTTGTGTCTTTGAATGTGTGACAGACAGTGAGACGGTGAAAGATGCTGTTGTTTACTGGAGGCTCGCGCTCCGCTCGCAGGGGCCAAATGTTTGCGAGGAGCGAGGCGTTGTTTGTTGTGATCTGCCTCGCTCGCACTCGCATTGAATCGTGAACTGGTGCTTCAACTGAGATCTTTCTTTTTTCTTTTTTTTTGTGCAAAATCAATTTAAAGATCACAAACATGTGCTAAGAATAGCCTGTTAGCTTGTCTTGAACTCTCAAATCAAAAGGACGCTTACCCTTTGACCCCAGAGTCCCACAGCGTCTGATTACCTGTCCTGAGCTGAGAATGATGAGAGAGATTGGAGCGGCGGAGTCTAATTATTCTACCTCCCCGACACAGTAAACTGGACTTCAGAAAAGTAAATGTTTAAATAAGCAGCGCAGGGACGCTGGGAGCAACCTTGTTATGGGGCTTTTATTAGTACGCTACTCTCTTCAGTCCAAACACTTTCCCATTTCTTCATGTGGCCTTCGCGGCACCACATCAACATTTCAGCAGATGATGGACAAGTCGCTGAGTGGCACAGCGTCCCGTAAAGTGGCCGTCAACAGTTCCAGCTCGGAGAGGCCACCTGTCTCGTCTGACAAAAGTGTCCTTCTTACACCACTCAGCCTCTCTTCACAAGGACCATCTCTGAGAAAGCCTTGGTGGCAGTGCAGTGGAGGAGGCTCCAGCCACTGAGAAAACACAGTCACACGCTCGGCGAGAAAAATCAGATCTTATTTATTTTATTTTATTTTTGATTTTGTTTCGGTAGTGAAAAAGAATTTTAAGCAGGCCACCGGAGGTGTAGAGGTTCATGACGGACATCTTAAACCCTCATAGTGCCCCAAAATGCAATTTTTTAAACCAGATTTCTGTGAAAGACACAACCAGCTGTGGTGTCCTAAACAGGTTGGGGGCCCCTTGCTCAGAGGCTTCTTGGCTCCAGATTTTTGTACCAGCAGCGCTGAGAATAACACGCATCCAGGCGGTGTGTGTTTCTCCGTCTGACTAATGATGGCATGTTTAACTTCAGGGCAAAATGTTTCTGACCGTGGCTGTGTGAGGGACAGTCGTGTCCTCCAGACTGTTGGTCCCACTGACATGACAAACAGCAGATGTGGTGTGTGTTTGTGTGGGAACGAGCACACAACCTCCAGGCTTCTTCTGCACAGGGCCTCTGGTTTAGTCAATTTAAGGGTTATTCTGTGTGTGTGGGTGACTGACTAGGTCAAGTATGTCCCCCTGTGCTGCAGATCCAGCCCAAGAATGTTTTCTTTTCCACCAATTGAAGGACAGAAGGTTATAATACTCCTTTTTCTCCCTCCCTCTTCTAACCTCGCTCCCCTTTGTTCTCCCAGAGGAGCAGGAAGGAGGAGAGCAGCAGCATAACTTCATTCAGATAATAAGAGATTAGAAGGACGGTGCATGCTGCGGTGTGTGGCGCGCATGCGCGGACGGGCGTGCACGCGCGAAGTGCTTCGTGCAGGCCTCTCTCCAGGTGCAGCAAGGCTTTCTGGGAGCCTCGGAGGCCGTGTGAACTAAGACAAAGGTAGAAAGGTCACGAGGTTGTTCGCCTGCTGTGTGCCGTGTGCGTTCATCCCGCTCTCTGTAATTCCGCGTCCTGTCGCGCACACATGTTGCTACCACACTTGAAAACGAAACCATATGTTTTCCTGATGGTCAGCCTGTGAACACGGCCTCCGTGAGAGCACATGCTACCAGGAGAAACCGCCCTGGGAAAGTCCTCGCTCAAACATCTACCTACTGCCACGCCGCCAAAACACACACGCACGGTCACACACCGAGCCATACGATGTTGACAAAGTTATGTCATATGTTTTCCTCGGCGGGCTCTCTGGTTGAGGCTCAGTGAAAGTGATTCATCTCGGCATGAATTAAAACAAACATACAGCCCTAAACGATTGTTGTAAGCTGAGACCAGATTGTGTGTGAGCGCGCCGATCGAGGTGTGACATGAAAACGTTTGCAGCACTCGTGGGAGTTTGATAGAAAACTGAAATACGGCGCTCACGGAGCCGCTTACAGAGAGGTCAGAGTTTAAATCAAACTGTGGGACATTTTGTGTCTCTCTCAAAAGACTGGAGGCAGTTCAGTTTCATAGAAAAATGTTTTCTTAAAACTAAATAAAGATCAAATGAGATTTTAGAGACAAAACAATGACTCTAATAAAATAATTGTCACCTGCAGATAATGGTGCTAACTGGGAACTTATGCCATCTGTTTTAATGCAGGCGACTACAGTACAGTGAAAATATCTCACACTACAAATACAGATTAAAACACCATCAAGCAGAATGAGCACGGCACTCACAGAATTGTGCACACAAATAAATACAGATATATATATATACACCTACAGTAACTAAAATCTTCATTTAGTTCTAAAAAATGTCTCTGTGCCGTCAGAAAAATAGCCGGCGTGTGTCTGTGATTGTTTGGACTTAACCTTTTCATTGGAGAAGGTGAGAGCTCCATCAGCTGGCTGTCAGATGTCTCCTCGTCCTCCTCCTCCTTCTCAGCTCTCTTTTATATTTACTCCTCTTCGCCTCAGGTACTTTTCACGTTCGCTCTCCTAATAACTGCTCCTTTGTTTTCTTCTTCCTCTCTTCCTGGTGGCTTCTTGTCTCCTTCTGCCTCTTTTACCAACACAGCAGGACACTAATTATCATACACTGCTCTCCTGCTCTTTGTTCCACCTTTGGCTCTTTATGTATTCTTACACGATGTGCTGAACGATTTTATTCATATCATTGTATCATCTTTTTTTTTTAAAATTGTGGTTCACCGATCCAGATTTTGAGAAACAATGGATAGTTTAATAGTACATCTAAAATGTAATACCAGGAAAAATAATACTGTTTTCATGAAAATGAATTTAAGTTCATTAAAATAAGTAAAATAAGTTCATTATATACATTAAAAAGTGTACTGTAATAAGAGAGAGGCCTCCTTTTCATCCCGTCTCTACCTGTTGGTCAGTTATTTCCTCATGAGCACCAACATTTTTAAAATGCTGCATAAACCTCCCCACATGGATCCTGGACTAATGACGAAGGATGCTCATTGATCATTGATCTGTCCAATCAGTGAGCTCCCTCTCAGTCTGTACAACTTCACCTTTTCTCCTCTTGGTCAGCGTGACTCATGAATCATTTGTCCTCTCGGTCTGAAAGTGGCTCGTGGTGTGAAAACGCCTTAAGATTCAAGCCTCCGAGTTGATGCTTTACATGGCAGCGGTTGCTAGGAGACGACCCGTCAAGGTCCGGCGTGCCACTGAGTGGAGAACGCCCTGTACAGCCCACGGACGTGGATGCAAGATAATCATTTCCCTTTTTTTTTTTTTTAAATCCGCCCCACATTGTTTTTGTATTTATTGTTTGACATTCAGCACAGGAGAACCTGATTACGCTGTTGGATTACACTTGCACGCTGGCAAGATAGAAGAACTAGCTTCCACTCAGAAAGCGGAAGCTTAGTTTGACCAGAATGTCAAAACTCACAGAAACAGGTGACACTGAGGTGACACGACAAGTTTTGAAGCCAACATAGAGTTAATGACACGCTAACTTTGATCTTCACTGATGGGATTTCTTTCAAAATTCATTAAATATGTTGAGGTTCAAACTGTTTTTCACCAGTTTTCAGTCCAGGATTTTGTGGGCGGTCCTTAAAGGCTGGCTCGATGACACGCTGAGGCCACCCTGAACCCTGCACCCCTAGCAGAAATAGATATTAATTCACCTCACTCAGAGTGTTTCAAAGTTCAACAATGAATAAAAGCAGCAACAAGTAGCAGATCATAAAAATATGTTCAAGTTTTCTTTTTATTTGCTGATTAACAGAAGAACAAAGCGAGAAGGAGAAGAGCTTCACCTTGGGTGTCTCGCTGTTTTCAGTCTCTATTTATTTGCACAGCTCTCCCCGGGGCAGCAGGCTGAGCTGCTGGGATTATGAGACGCTGTAACGGAGACGGAGCTCATCCCCGCATATCAGTCCATCAGCATTAACGCGGTGTATGTTCAAACAAATACCTCGGCGCTTCGTTCGCTCTGGTCTCGCCTCAGCTCGGGCCTGTCTGATAAAGCTCGCCTATTTGCATGGACGTAGTGGTTTGTTTGGTCCCATGGAGATGAATTCAGATAAGACTGATAGTGTTTGCCGTGGGAAGTGTGTGTGTGCGCGTGTGCAGGTGCAATACTACGACTGTGCAAGTAGATTTTGTGTGTCCTTTAGTTAAGAACGATAATGATGGGAATGCTGCACGGATATTAAAGATGCATCATAAAAATATTATCACAAAATCCTCCTTAAACTTTAATAAAATCATGCAGCTGCTAAGAAGAGCTTGGACAAGCGGGCACTTTTCATTACACATGCTTCTTTTTTGTATTTGTGACCATTAACTGTGTATCAGTGTCACATGCCGCGGAGAGAAAAGCACTGACATCCATTTGTATGGGCATGTCAATAATGCGCTGTCATGCCTGTTGATGCGTCATTAGTAGATGGCTGTTGCTCAGAGCCCAATCAACAACAATACACCGAGTGCTAGATGATATCGGAAAGCTGTCAGAGCGAGCGTAATGGAAATATATAGCCCGCTCGGAGAACACGGAGGGAGGATTCTCTCCGCGTCTCCGGCTCTCCGTCGCTCCTCTGCCCTCCGTCCTGTTATTCTGTGTCACTGTTCGTCTTGTTGTCACTCTCCTCTCTGTCTGGGAATTGTGTTTTTCCCCCCCATCTAAAGCTTTGTCAGTCCAATCCGCTGCACCTCACGCCGAGGATTGGACTGACAAAGCTTTATTGTCCGTTTAAGGCTGCAGAGACAGAACGGGCCAGCGCCAACAATAGTTACCATCTCCGTCTACGCGCTTATCATCTCCACGTTGAGAATTATCTCAGCATTGGTGTGTGTGTGGGTGTGATTGGTTTGCTTCATTACCCCTTCGTGCTTATCTTTGCGTTGCATTTGAAGATGTAGCCATTATCATCCTGTTGAAGGCATAATCCCTCGTCCAAATGTTAATAACCAAATGTGGGCAAAACAGTCTCACCCCAAGGTCCACTCTTCTGGAGCGTTTGATAGCATCCCACAAACTGAGTGGCTCATTTCTCAGGGAATGGTAGATGTTCATATTTCTATTGTTCTGAGCACTTTGAGGCTTCATCGTTGACCTTGGACACAGAAGTTGACCAAACAGTCTTTCCATCAGTAGCTGTTCTGGAGCTTCAGATTGTGTTCCGCATCTTTCTCGTCATAAACAACCAAACGCAGGAATAAATACTAGAGCTATCACTCCTGAACAGGAGAAACACATCTCAAGAAATGTGAGATGATTAACAGGATTTAAAAGCAGAGACATATATTTCTGCACCTCGTGTTTACTTTGGTTAATTTCACCTCCTTGGGCCGCCATAAATTATTCAAATACATTAATGTGACTGTGCCTTCACAGCATCATAGCTTGAGGAAGGAATTAAAGTGAAATATAAACCGTTTTTTTATAACCTGATATATCGGATGCTTTCTTGTCATGTCATGCTTGAGATTTTTTATTTATTTATTTTTTGCCCATGACCTGAGAGAAGCAGATTTATGCAGCTCCAGGAATTTAGAAACTTTTCCTGCATTATTAAGCAAAAAAATTGCACCCTCATAACGTCAGTCTCCTGTCCGCTTCCATCTATTTACTTGAAATAATGGCTTTGCCCTGTGCAGTGCCGAACGAGCCCAGAAAGAAAGAGGGAGGAAATGTGTAACTTGTAAGACGCGGAGGAATCACAGATGAGGAATCTGTTGAGGCTCCGCTTGAATACAACAAACCACAGCTAAGTACACACGCACACACACACCTGTTGTTTCAAATTTTAGAATAACTTAAAATGATAAATACTCGGCGTCAAAGTCCGCCATCTATACTGTCTGCTGGTTACCATAGAAACCATGATCCATGTCATCTTACCAGTTTTTAATTTAAAAAAAAAAAATCTCCCGTAACGGTAAATTCAGGCTTCACGGCACAAAGATAAAAGACTCACGTCATCCTGATCTCACCTCCACGCTTTCATACATCAGGACACTTTGTTGCGTGTCGGTGCTTGCAGATATACCTGTAATCGCATCAAGGTCGACATAAATTACCTCTTGTGCTCTCTGTTTCTTTTCTCCTGCATTTAACCTTTCGGCAGACGGCCTGTTCTCCAGACATTCCTATTCTACACTAAACACTGTCAGCAGCAAATGATGACTGATTGCGCTGCATTTGTCTTGGTTTGGGACCCGGCAGGAGTGTATTGCACTGCGATGAAGACAGTATATACAGCAGATTAGATGAGATGAAACTTAAATGAACCCACGGGGAAAGTGGAAAATAGTAATATAGTCAAATATCCACACAGGAACGGAGCAAATGGAGTTTATTAAACATAATGCAGCCGGCAATTACAGCAGCAAACTATGATGAATGTGAATTACAGTGTGCATGAGTGTGTGATTATTGTGCTTACAGTACAGTGGGGCCTGCAATCAGACCTGCTCTGGAAGCTTCCACTCTGCCATCAATGGAGGGGTGTGCGGTCCAGGGGGAAAACGGACGGATCTGATTGGCCGAGGAGGAGGCGAAGCTCCCCTGCTAGATCACGTGTTTGTGCGTCTTCATATAGGAGCTCTTTCCCTCTTGTTGTACAGTATCTCTTCATCTCTCTCACTCACTGCTCAGAGGGGTGTGTGAAGGCAGGGAGAGGGAGGAGGAGGGGACGGCGGCTGTGGCTCTGGGGGAGATGAGATCTGAGTGTGGTCGTGGTATTTTTTGAATTTCATCAGAGGGAGGTTTGAGATGTGCATTCAAGCCAGGAAATGTGAGGGATTTTCAGAAAGCATGCGGAAGGAGAAGGGGGGGAAACATCAAGCATGTGTCTGTATTTTGAGGCTCGGAGCAACAATTTCAGCTGCCGTTTACGTGAAAAGGCGAGCTGGTGTTTAAAGGGCAGCTTGGGAAGATGTGCCGGCGTCTTTAATAAGGTCCAATAAATGTCGATTTAACTCAGCACAGCAGTGTCATTTTCCTGTTATTATTGAACTGATGCAGGAGGCACGGTGGTGCAGCACTCTTGCCTCGTGTGGATGGTTGTTTGTCTCTATGTGCCCTGTGATAAACTGGCCACCTGTCCAGGGCGCACCCCGGGTTCTGCTGGTGCCTGCTGCAATAAAAACTCGACTCTTACCTCATCATTACTTTGTTTATCGTAAGTGACAGAAACAGTCACCTGATTATCGTGAAATCGGTCAATTATTGCATCCCTAATCGTGCCTGCTATACTCGCCTGCTATGCTCTGATAGATTGATATAGACTGGGACCAGAATCCATAGATGGTGTAGTAGTAAAATTTAGTCTAAAACTGCCAGTAACAATTTGTCTTTTCTCCAACTAAAACATCCCCATGGCTCGTCGCCTCCCTTCCTTCTGCTCTCCTACTGTCTCCTTTCGCCTTTGTTCATCCTCTCCCTCCTTGTTTTCTCTCTCTCTCTCTCTGTTACATCACGCAGTGTTAAATTTCAGCCTCTTACTCAAAATGTAGGTTTTGCTCTTGGATAAACACCAGAAACAACAAAGCCTCGCACGCACACACCCCCCCCTTTTTTCTAAACTTTCGTCTCTCTCTTTTGATAATATCCACAGAAACCTAAATGCACATGTGTGTGCGACCATAATGTGCATGCATATCTACAATACGCGGGTTGCCAGATTATTATTTTAAAGTGGAGAAACATGCATGCAGATTTAATCCCTGCAGGGCCCGCTCACGCTCTCTCTATCGTCTTCCTCTCTCTCTCTCTCTCTCTTTCTCCTTTATTCCCTCGTATCGCTATCCATCACGGCTCTCTCCTTCATGGGTGTCCCTTTGCCCAGTTTTCCACTCATTACCGGGCTGTTTTCACCCAGAGCTGCAGGCCCCCGGGGACCACCAACAGTGTTCTTGTCCTGACAGGGGCCCCCAGGAGGACCAGAAAACGGCCGGAGTTCCTCCGAACATGAAAGCCTCTCAAGTTGAAAGCAACCTTTAAAGCACACACGCTTGTGTTTGAGACATTTTGGGCCAAAGTGAAACCTAAGCAGGGTGAATTCACTCCACAGCAGAAGGGCGACTTTAATAAATGCAGTTAGATGACTTTATGACCTTCTAACTGTCCTTATATCTATAACATGTTTACGTACATGGTCTCTCACAGGTGGTCTAATGAATTTGTTAAGTACTGTACATTAACATACATGTGCAGATGAATGCAGCACACGCACACTGACTGTGGCCTCAGTCTTGTCACATCTCCAGATGTAATCATACTTAAATTCACAAATCTAACTGCAGCCTGTCTCCGTTTTCATGGCGACAAATACATTCACTCTTGGCTTCTTTTGATATCGGTTAGCTCATGATGGCTTCATGTGAACGGGGGAGGATTGTAAGCAGAATTTAACCTCTTAAGTCTCAGAGGGAACACTTAAGACGGCACACGTACGTAAATTAAAATTCAGACTTTCACAACAGTTTCATGACTTTATGACGCTGCGCAGATTTTGATATTTGCTAATTCGTTTGCTCGGTGTTGGAGTTGTGTTGGGCGTGCGTAAATATGACTTACGTGTGCTTGTAGCAGAGTTTCTGCAGTATGACTGCATTGTCTCGTGATTAGCACAGTGCTTCGTGCTTTTTGTTGCGGAGTGTACGAGGGTGGAACAGATGAGTCAGCAGTTTGGACAGTAACTTACTTAGAAATTACATAAAATCTTTTTTTTTTTTTAAATATACAAGAGAGAAAGAAATCTGCTTCTGAACATGTCGTTGGCCAGTTGAATGGAAGCTGACAGGCTGAATCGGCCAGCGCAGAGAAAAGTCTTGGACCGGTTCGAGGGAAGCACTTTGCTTCTATTTCACAGACAGGAAGTTATAGATTTCCCCCTGACAGCTCTCACAGACCTGACACGCTTTTGGAATCTGAACACGCAGAATGATATACTGACCGAGACACGTGCTTCATATGTGGAGCAGAAATGTGGCGCACACAGTGTAGCTTTCCATCTTGAATTTCACCCTGAGTCAGATTTACGATGCATAAACGGCTTCTTCCTTCTTCTCCTCTCTTATATCTCAATCCTTTCACCCACATTTGTCCTACTTCTAACTCGCCGCCGTCTTATTTTCTATACAACTCATATTCCTATTTTTTCTTTAAACTGCCTTCCATCATTTACCGTTCTTTACATTCGACCTTCTCTGCTGCCTCGCTGCATCCCTCCATCCTTCTTTTGTCATGTTTTTCCCGCTCTCCTCGCTTCATCGCCCTTCTGCCTTCTCTTTATCATTCCCATAATTTCCCACTACCCACTTCCCACCTCTTCTCTTCCCTTCACCCTTCGCGCCATCAATCCTTCTCACTGTACCTGCCATTCTTCCACAGAACCATGAGAGGGAAACGGCGCTTCACTGTGCGGCCCAGTACGGACACTCTGAGGTGGTTTCAGTGCTGCTTCAGGAGCTGACCGACCCCACCATGAGAAACAGCCAGCAGGAGACACCTCTGGACCTGGCAGCGCTGTACGGACGTCTGCAGGTCAGTGAGAAGTACATCTATCAGTTGTACGAAAACAATGGTGAGCTGAAAGCGTCAGGTAGTACATGCAAATGAACTAATTGAACTTCTCCCAGTGTTGCATGCAGCCGGAGTTCCCTGCTCTTCTGAGTACAGATTGTACTTCTGCATTTTTGACTCACTGACGGTCAGATCGTGATTTTGGGGAGCTCTGAGTGCAGACAACATGGAGGGAAGATGAATTTGTTTCGTTTCATTGGCTGTCATCTGATAATGATTTAGACTCTGGGTTCAACGGGACGATGTTTCTGGGCTTCCGGCGTGCTAGGACTCGATATGTGAGAACGACAATAACGACACATTTCTGCTGATCTTCATAATCAGATGACAAGATATGAATGCAGATAACTTAAGCTAAGTTGTCACCAGACGATAGCTGGATGGTTTCCGACATGATACATCCTCCAGAGGGAAGAAGGTTAAATCTCCACAGAGGGTGGGAGGACCCTCCAGAAGTCTTTGAAATTAATAAGAATATCATAGAAATGTCTGCTGCTGGTCTCTACAGGGGCAGCATACCCATCATAACATTTCATTAAGTCCAGAAAGAAACTGGCAGTGTTGACATGGTGGGAAGCCGGTGAGGGATCAGGTTTTTGTGTTGTTGCGGCTGACACTTATGCTGCTTGTGAGGAGTTAAGGAGACACACGTGAACCTCTGCATGTGAATCTCCTCGCTGGCAGGTGAAAGGAAACAGCTGGTGACCCAATCTGCACCGTCCCCACGAGCGGGCGTTAGCAGCGACGAGGACCCACCGTGCCTGAGAATCAGCCGCTCCAAATGATTTGAATACGGCGGATATTTACGGCTAGAAAACTTCCTCAAACGCTTGGCGGTGTTAGAAAGACAGGCGGGGGCTCATTTTTAGAGCTGCAGATTCACCCTTTTGTCAAACATGTGACATAAGTGCACATTCACACTGAGAGGTGTATGCCTACCGATGCTCAAATGCAATCACACACTCTCTCTGCTCAGGTAGTGAGTAATTGCAGTCAAGCCATACAGGTTTGTGTGAGTGTGGAATGAATAATTTATAAAGGCAGCGGTGTTTCTCGCTCGCTCTCCCTCTCTGCATGATAATGAAGGGAAATCCCCACAGTGGAAGCTACTGCTGGGAGATGTAGCTAACACGGGGCAAAAGTTTATTATATACACACATTCAGTACACACACGCACACGCACACAAAGGCACGCATTAAAGGAGGAAGCTTTCAAGCGAGTTATTAAAGGCAGAATCCATGATCAAACAGAGGGGTGGCTTCACCATCACAGCGCAGAACAACCTCCTACCACACGCCAGTTGATTGACAGGTCTTTTAATACCACAAAACAAATAATGAAACATACCCTACAGTACGCTCCATTCACGGTTTGTTGAAAAGAGATTTCTAATTTCACCCGACCCCTCAGCTGAGCCTCGACCTCCTCAGTTACTGCTTCCCGCCCGTCAGGCCTGACACATCGCTGCTTACGATGATGAACCATCATTATTTAAATGATGGGTATTGATCTCACGCCGTAGCTAGCTCACTAGATAATTAACGCTTGCATCATGTAAGTGGGAAAAAAAAGACTTTTTAATGCTTCCAGCTGACTTGGCTGTCTAGCACTGAAGCTAAAGCTAACAAGCTCCAGGCAACAAGTCAGCATACGACCCGTGTATGAGGAGCAGCATTTGTCTGCTATGGTGTAGCAGTATGAATGTTAATGTTAGAAACAGACAGAAACAGTTATTCAATGATTTATTCTATGTTTTTTTTCAAATTGTATGTCTCACTTTACTTGCAAGAAAAAAAAAGGTTGAACTGGATTTGTTACAAATCAAAAACCCCAAAACAAAACAGCAGGACAGAGCTGAGCTCTAAACTCTTTTTGTTTCACAGCTCACTTGTTGGCATTCTGTCTCCAGCACAGAAGCTGTTCCAGCCCTGAGGGAGGGATTATTCTGATGTAACCAGTAGTCTTAAAAATATTGTTTGTAAAAATTATATTTCTGGTTTTGTAAAGGCTAAAAACCATATTCAAGCTCTTACTCGTAAGCTCCTTTCACGAAAACTTTATTACTCAGTATTCTGAGTGACAGTTTTAAGGCTTAATGTGTACATTTACTCTTTGTCTTTGTCTTTGCTGTCAGTTTTCTTAAAGGTGACTAGTGGCCCAGTTTTCTTGAGACTATTTTTCTCCCTGACATGTGGCTTCTTTCTTTTTTTAAAATGTATTTTCGTGCGCAGGTGGTGCGCATGCTGGTGAGCGCTCACCCCAACCTCATGACCAGCCACACTCGCCGACACACTCCGCTTCACCTGGCTGCACGCAACGGACACCACAGCACCGTCCAGACTCTGCTCGAGGCCGGCATGGACGTCAACTGTGTGGTGAGAGAGAACTGAAAGCGTTTAGCTGTCCTCCCATCAACACTCAGAGATTTTACAGATCTCTGGCACAGATTATCGAAGCCTTGGGGACAAAAACGATAAGGGAATAATAAGAATAATGCTTCTTCATTACATTTTTTCGGCTTAGGGCGAACCATTTTCCTTTTGACAAAATTGGATTTTAAACTCTTACTGATGTCTGTTTACATGCTTATTTAAGATAATCCGCAGTCAGCCATGGCTCAGCGGCGGGTTCGAATCCAACCCTGCTTATTCCCCATCTCTCTCCCGCCTCTTCAGCTGTCTGTCAGAAATAAAGCTTGAAAAAGGCCCAAAAAATAGCAGTTAAAAGGAGTCACGGTCACGTCACGGTTTGTGGATAGTCCTTTTTCTTTTCTTGTGCGTTGAACAGACATGAGATTTGAGTATTTTGTCCCGTGGGAATGTTTCCAATCATTTCTAACGTTGTATTTTGCCTTGCCATGTTTCATACACATTTGCCTTTGGTTGGCAGGTGTACGCTCGGTGACATCAGTAATAAAATGGGACTTTCTGTTGACATTTTCTTTGTGTTATCCGATGCCGCTCCGAGTGGAGAAGTCGACAAGCGGGACGTCTCTTTGTCCTCTTTCGTCTTTCCAATCTCTGTGACGCCGAGTCTCCCTCCTCCTCTCATCTCTGCTGTATGTGAATATTTCAGAAGTTCCTGTCTTTGTGTTGAAAGAGGGTGCAGCTCTGTTTTTGTGTGTGTGTGTGTGTGTGTGTGTGTATAATCCACCACAGGCATTAATGCTTGGCAGATTCTCCTCTTGAATATGTGTGCGTGTGTGTCCTGCCTCCATTCTTGTGTGAACTAGAGAGCTTGTGTATGCAAGGCATGCCGCCCATGGTGTGGTGGTGGAGAGGGATGAATAATTGATTGGGAGAAAAAAAAACTGAGAGAGCAGGAGGATGAGGAAGAGGATGATGAAGAGGACAGGGTGTTCCTGAGAGGTCCTGAGAGTTCACGCTCTTCTCTCTCCTCCTCATCATACACACTACATTTCAAGTCCAGGAAGTAGAAACACAGGTCGGTGCTTATTTGGGCCTCTCCTGTCCCAAACGCAGCTTTGTCCCGACTCTTTCCGGGCCATTTCTCTTTGTGAAGCCTTGTCAAAAAACGTAGCCACGCTTTGCTGCTTTCCTCAACGCCGCTTTTCTTCCTCTCCAGACGATTTTCTCCGACAAACTATTTGACTTTGCTCCCTCGTCTCGAACGTTAGGTAGAGCTGTACTAATCGGTCTCTCAAGACTCAGTGAATTGAGTCCTTTCTGATTATGTGATCAGAATAATTGCACTGTTCACATAACAATTCATTAATTTAGGCCCAGACGTTGATCCAGCGGCGCACAAACAACCCAATCTCAGACAAAGTGCACTGATTACGAGATTATTCCAGAACTGGTGTGAACGATGGCGGTGTTCAATGAAAACACTCCAGCTGCGAGTGCATCTTGTTTTGGACTGCGACGAGATGAACGTCGTGTAATCCGCCGTAGCCACTTTTCATCTAGTCCTCAGTCCTCACAGACCCATGCAATCATGACTCATCATATTTCCACCCTCGCAAGCGTTACAATCCATGTCCTGTATTAAAAATCACTGTGTCAGCCCGTTTGTATGCGTTCATATTGCGTTTCACGATCATTCACTTTAATGATAAACATGTTGCACAAGTAATTGGATATTTGCTGCATCAGTGCAAACAATTAACTTCAGTCTTGAGCTCTGTGAGGCCGCAGTTATGTGTAGCGGAGCTTCGAGCTAAGTTCGACTGCAGTATGACAAACCTCACTTCTACCTGTGAATCTGCGTGGGTCGCTTTCTTATGAACCCACGGTTTATGTATGTCAGTGTCCGCAGGGTGTTCTTGTTTCACACTGAGACTCTGCACTCTTCGCGGATAAGGAAAGATTGAAGGGAAACCAGCTTCAGTGGTTTTTCGGGGCTCGGTCAGGCTCAAAGCTTCAGGAAGCCGCTGAGTCCAAATGGAGAAGCAAGACAGTTCAGATGGAGAGGAGCCACGGCGGCGGGGAGCAATCGATATCAGAGTTTACTCAACAAGCACGAGAATAAAGAAAGACTTCCTTCTTACCCTGAAAGTTTTACACCCAAACAATATAGCTGTTACCGTACGGACTGCTGATGAGTCTGGGAATATGAGTTCACTCCTCGTGTACTCTGCGTTCACTTCCTGCAAAGACATATGGCATAACAGATGCTGCGTTCCTCCGTGTAAGTACAGTTTATATACAGTATGCGGAGCATGTAAAGCGGCTTTCTGCTGCACAGTTAAAGGTTGACAGCGAGTGCGAATACTTTGTGACAGATCGGAGCCGTGGCACGACGTGACAAACATATTGCAGCCGCGCTTTGGAGAATTTCATGCTCATGGACACGAGTGTGTGTTTTTTTTTTTTTTGGAAGACCGAGACAACTTGACCTGTTGGAATGGAGAGTGTGTGCTCCCACGGCGAGGAGACACATGACTCGGTGGCGTCGTGCCCGTCTTCTCTGCCTTCTGTCCTTGTCGCAGGCTGTGTGTGTGGTGTGTGTGTGTGCACAGCGTGCTCTGATCTGAAGAGCAGGGCTGCGTTTCTCTGCAGGGATTTGGCCTCGGGCTCCGTGTGTGTAGTGAAGATGAACGCTACGTGCCTTTGATTCGTCTCGTCCTCTCCTCTATACACACACTGCTGCGAAGCCCTCTCTCTCTGTCTCGGCGCGTCTTCTGTAGCCACTGATGATGAACACTGCGAGCCTTTGATACCTCAAATCTTCCCTGCAATTTAACCTTCACTCCTGTGCCGCTCCGTCTCTTTTTGGCTGAAAATAATACACACAAACAACACCGTCTTTTTTCTTTTTTCCTCCATCACAGACACAGACACCTACCTCAGCGGCGCGTCGCAGAAAGCCCTTTTGTTTTCATTCATCCATGATGACAGGTTAGCGCAGCCACACCGCCTGCGTGAACAGGATGGCTGCAGCGACGCTTAATTTAGAGATTCGGCACGTCGCCTGTTTTTTTCCCCCCACGTGAAACACGTGATTCTCAGCAGGAATAGAAAGTGAAACGATCTGTTGACAGTGCACGAGCAACATTACACCTGTCGGTATGTTCTCAGTATTTAATCTGGCAGGAACACAGGTCAGTCCTGGAGCTGAGAATACTGCTCATTTTTACCCAATTCTGACGCCTAATTTCACAAACTTATTATTTTTAATCATTCACATTTGGCTGAGCGGTTAATAACACGTTCTTCTTTGGTCTGGCTAAAGCAGAACACACATTTATTCTTACTTCACACAGACTTTTATGCAACTTTTCGGAGCATCCCAGTTAACCTAGGTAAACCCTCATCCTGGTTCTCTGCGTGCACAGTTAACGTTCATTACTGTTACTTGCTGCAGTGGAGAAACAGTCAGGTTTAATGGTTTCTCTGAAGAGAGGAAGCTTTTTGGTGTGACCGTAGGTGAGATTTCATGTTTTAAAATAACTACGGTCGCTGGATTTCTCTGGTGGAAGCTGCGACTAGCAGGTTCTCGTCACTCTCTGCACTCTGTTCAGGTGTGCCTTCGACTGCCGCTTCGATGGCAGTCATCCGGTAAGACAGAGGAATGACGGGAAGGCGTCTAACGATGCTGTAATGAAAGCTGCTCCCGTTACTGATGAATATGGAGAAGCTAAATCTTACTCACCTGTGTCACACGGTACGTTTTTGATCCGCCCTCGTCTCGTCCTCTCTGCGTTGGAGAGTTGTGTTGGAGTTCTCCTGTCGGTAGCATTGAGTGGATGCCGTGGGAGACTCAAAGACGGCCACCAGGTAAATTGTCACGAGTAGGAAGCACTTTATCTGTGTGTGTGTTTGTGAGAGAGAGAGAGAGCGATAGTACAGGTCAGTAATTGGAGTCAAGCCATATAGGTCCGTCTGAGTGTGACTGAATAATTTATAGAAACAGCACATCACACTCTCTCTCTCTCTTCACCTGCTCTCTCCGTCTCTCTGTTAGGGAGGGAAATCCCTGTGGAGGAACCTGCTGCTGGGCGGGCAGGTAGCCAACGAAAGGGCAAAAGTTTAGTCTAAACACACACTCTTACACACACATAAACACACTAGGCTGCCTTCTCTGAGCGTACTTGAGCATGTGCGTTGATCCCTACATCCACATTTCTGCCAGCAGCCCAGAAACAGAAAGTCATCTGCCTTTCAATTCCCGGAAACTCTTGAGTGAGAATCGCCTTCCTCGTTTCCTCGTGACATCACGGCGTGACCGGCATGGGAAACAGGACGGGAAGTGGTGCAGAGATGACCATAGCGAGGGGTGGAGGTTAGGAGAACAAGTATGTGCGTGCTGTGTTGTGTTATGTGAGGAAAAGGGGGGTGGATCGCTTCCTGCCCTCCCACCTCCTCTCGCTTGCTTGTGGGTAAAACATTGTCTCCTCGTGCTGAACTTAGCTAAGGAGCTGCAAACGTGACCACGTATCTGTTTTCGTTTGGGATTTACAGCTACGGTATTCTCCTGAGAGACCCGGATGATCGACCTTTGACCTTTGCTAGGAGATGCTACAGGAGTGGCCACGTTTTGGCACGTTGTCCGATGACACTTTTATTGCAGAGGAAACAGAACAGCTAAAGTAAGTTTAGTATTCCCTGCGGGGGACGAGCGCGTTGATCTGGTGTAGTGCCGCGTTGACTTGAATTTCCCGGCCGTGTGTCAGCAGGCCTGGCCGTCGCCCAAATAATTTGTCTTCATTAAGGGCCGGGAGTTTGGTTCAGTCCGGGATTTCATCTGTGTTGTCAGGAAGCCAAGCGTGAAGGATGCTACAGATTCAGCATCTGCATCTCGCTGCTCGTGTGTGTGTGTGTGTGTTTTTATACCGTTGCAGCGTGTGTACGCACGCGTGTGTGGTTCAAGTTCAAGTTTTTAGCGTCCCTCGTGGGTATTTTAGCTTCAAGCAAGGTGTACATGTCAGTGTGTAACGGAGACGTGTGAAACATACTGTCCCACAAAGCTTTAGCGCAGGAAGTGTCATGTTCTACTGGTTGTGACAAGGAAAATATATCTCCTGCTCGTGACCTTTGACCTTGAAAACACAGGAGATCTTATGTTGTCTCTATTTACTAAATAGCAGTGCATATATAGTATTTTTCCATGGACCCACACTGGTCTGCCTTAGCTGTACTGTGCCAATCCAAGCTGCGATGACGCGCGTTTCCACTCGAGCCGCACCAAAGGGAGGTAGCCGTGCTGAGAGCCGCCTGCTGAACGTCGGTGCCGACACTGAAGACAAATGCGTCACTACGTTGACACCAGCAGCTAGAACCCCCCCGCTCCCCCCAATCACGCGTGATCAAGGTGAACGAGGTAGGAAGCGCCTTCCACCGAGCCAACACACAGTGGTGGAAAAAAACGGTCGAGTTCTGCCAGCGCAGCCTACTCGTAGCTCAGCACGGCACGGCTTGGCATGATGGAAAAACCCTGAGTGAGCACTGTAAATGTAGTGTACAGGTCCAAATGCCCACTGAGTGAGGACTGCCTATGCAAAAGACTTGGAATAGATAAATAAATAGATAAATCTATTAAATAATAAGTTTGTGAAGGCTATAAAGTTTATCTTCTGTGTTAAAGAGTCAACCCACTGTATGATCATTTCTCCTTGTTAAATTATATTTCCTTTCCTTATCATGTACCTCATTGAAGTTTTAAAAAGCGTTGCATATATTTTCATCCTCAGAAAACATTTTCAAAGCCTTTTTGTCCTCTATTGTTGTTATATTTACCTGCTAGTTGTCTCCTTCCTCACTGTGCTTGCTGTAGGTCAGTGAAACCGTGTTAAACCATTGTTTGTGCGCACAAAAGCAGAAAAAGTTGGTACACAGTTATAAAAATGTTCCCTCTTTCCCCTCCAGCAGTGGCCAAAGCCACAAAAGGTACGTTTTAATGTTTATGTGGCACCAGTGACACGAATTAGTTTGTTAAGATTAACTTTAAGAATAGGATTCATGATTTCGGTATTTTGAAGACGTAAATGTAAAAATGTGTCTGAAACTCTGAGTAATAATAATCATAACACCTACTTGCACCTTTCTCTTGATGCTATTTTGACTTTTACACATGAAATAAAAAAAAAAAACAAAAGGGAGAAATAACGTGGGCGGACGGCAACACTAGTTGCCCGGTAACCTGATGCAATTTTATGTGGAAACTTTTTAACATTTCAGTTTGGGTTATACAATTCAAATGAACACACAGGTCTACCACACCTAAAGACAAAGAAGGATATAAACACTGCAGGCAGTGAAGTAACGGGCGTGAAAGAGACGAAAACAATATTAAAAAAATACTAATTTAGAACAGAAGGCATTATGTGTATGACATCAGGATCATTTCAAATGTCATAGTCACATAAAAACCTGTCTGTTTTTGTCCTGTTTCCTCCCACACAGGGCGACTGAGCAGCTGTTCTTCATTTCATTGTAGCTCCTGAGTGTTGCCCCGCTAAAAGTGGTCTTGTCAGTCGTAATCGTCTCTCTCATCACCGCTGATCCCAGATGAAGCGCTCGTATCGGCGCCCTCCTCTCACCGGTTTCCATGCGTTGCATCACATCTGTAATATCCCCATTAGAAACACTGGAGGCTGATGCCGGCCGGCGTATGTTGAGGGAAATTGGGCCGTTTCCACGCAGGCTCCCGCTGCTTGTGTAATGGCTTGAAATCGGTGTGGCTTCACGGTGTTTGCAGGCGAGGGAATGTGACTTTGTTTTAATCTGGCTGAATCTCTTTCGTCTCACCGGCAGAAAGAAAGAGGGATTGCATCAAATAAATGTCTTCTTGCCCCCTCTTTTACATTTTCTTTCTGTAATGTCTCTCCTGCTCCCAGTCCCACTTCTGTTTTTCATGTCTATTTTTGTCTCTGTATTCAAGTGTTAAGGTAATAGAATATTAACACACACACACTTTGTCTCTGTGTCTCCCTCTTAGACCGAGAATGGCAGTGCCCTCCATGAGGCAGCGCTCTTCGGGAAGATGGATGTAGTCCGCCTTCTACTTGACTCAGGTGGGTCTATAAATGCATCCTGGAAGCACAGAAACTGCCTGAGTGTGTTTGCTCGTGGGCCTGTGTGTGTTTCCCGTCTTATTTTATCCCGCGTCTGGATTTTTTCCACCCCAGATTGTGGTTTGAATTCGCCCTCAGGTACACTCCAGGCATTTGTCTGCTGACATGAAATCCTTAACGTTCAGCTTTATTGTTGATTTGGACATTTTTTTGAACTCGTATCAGGAGAAGGCGCTGCAAATCCCACAGGCCGTTTGATGATGTCACTCGTCTTTCCAACAGGGTCAAAGGTTATGGACCAAAGTGGACTCGGTGCTTGTGTTTGCATTAATCGCTTACACAGCAGAATCATACGTTGCTTCTTACACTCAGAGCAGATTTAGTCTGGAAACTGTTGTCCTTTGATAGCGCCGCCAACCCCCACCCACTGTCCTTTAGCACTTCCTGTTTCCCGTAGGACTTCCTGTGGTTGGCCATGTTCTTTTGGCCTCGATTTTATTAACATCCTGGACCAACACTGTGCTGCGCTGGCCTGACTCACTGAACTCCGACCCCCAAACACAGCCTGTGTGTAGGGCAGCATGACGGGCAGTCGGCCGTTGCTTGTCGGTCGTGAACTATGGCAGGGAAACAAAAGGAAGTCAGCGCATCAAAGATGTCTTTGGCATGTTTTGGATTTACTCACGACAGTTGGCAAACAAGTTATTATCCAGTCCTGACCTTGGAAATAATAGTCTGTCTGTCAAAGCTTGTCTTCTCCGGAGCTTTCAGCCATATCACTGGGTTTTCATCAGCAGATGGAATTTCCTTTATAGTCATGATATAAATCATCTGACATGTAAACTCAGCAGCTGTTATGATTTAATCCATCCACACTTTTTTTGACTTTATGACCGTGTTCAAAAGAATATTTTGACAGGTTGGAAAATGTCTGCTTTTTTGCAGACAGTTGGATGACTAGATGCCACTGTCACGTCTTCTGTCTGCAAACTCTTAGCTTATTAGCTAATGGATGGATGTTTCTTGGGTGGAGATATTAACTTCCTTTTGGATAGAGCCAGGATAGCGGTCTCTCCCTGTCTTCCAGTCTTTGTTGTGCTAACCAGCCATGACCATAACCATGTGCTGTTGTGCAGAGCTTCTCGTCTATTTACTAAAATGTCGGTCTATTCCCATGAAAGTCATCATTCATTCTATTCTTGAATTTACAATAAATGCACAAAACAAATGAGTGAAAATTCAATGAATGAACAGCAATTGAAAAGCAGTAGAAAGTCTGGCACATTTAATCAGGTCCAAATGTTCTTTTCTCTCAGTTCTCGTCCATTTTTCTTTTATTCATGTCTTCTGGTGCCCTGCAGAGCGACTGCAGTGACATTTATTTTTCATGTTGAAGGGGTTTCATGAGCGCAGGAAGGGAACAGACAGGTGAATGAGGACTTCAAGTGGAAGGAAGACTTTACAGGTTTTTTCCTGGACACTGTTGAGTTTGTGTGTGTGTGTGTGTTTGTGTGTGTCGATGTTTGAGAGCCTGTCAGGTCTAAAAACTTGATGGAAAGCTTGTTTGCCATTAGTAAAGAGCCCTGATGAATTAATAAACGCACATTCACCCACATTCATCTAACTGAAACTCATTCATCTTTTGCTGACTGCAGCTTTGTGACTGAGTAGGTGTGTCAGCAGATCAGGCCCTCAGTCTGCGCACGTGTGTGTGTTTGTGTGATCGCTGGTTCAGTGTGTCTTTGAGGAAGGAGGAGTAGGTTGTCCAACAAAGTCATGAGTATTGTGCTTTGACCTTCGACACTTGCCCCCTGCGGTTTATGTGTGTCAATGCTCACACTGTATTTGGTGCGTTTGTGTGTGTCAGGAATCGAGATCAATCTGAGAGACAGCCAGGGGAGAACAGCTCTGGAGATCCTGAAAGAACATCCTGCGCCAAAATCCCAGCAGATCACAGCCGTTATCCACGGTAAGACACCCTCGCTCAAACAAACACTGCGCTTTCACCCGCTCGCACAAACACACTTTAGATTTTGATGAATTTCACTTGTTAAATTGGGTCATCGCGAGAGCAAAAAATAGAATTCTCACGTATAGTAAGTGTGGTATGGCATAATGAAGATTGAAGATATGTATTCACAGGCTTACAGCAAGGCCTTTTTCTCATGTGTGGAGTAAAAGCTACGCGACATTTGTAGAAATGGACGGTGATCGATGGTGAGTGTAGGTGACATGCGCTGTGTAAAAAATGCACAAGGGGCATTTCGAGATGTTTTGGACTCTGGGTGTGGAGAATGAAATCGTGAGTAGATGTGATTCAGTGCAGAAATCTTGTTTTCCAGGAAGTTCGTCTTCTGTTTGCGAAACAATCAGACCTCCTGTATGTCGTTCAGTCGCTTGTAAACGTTGGTGCTCCCACAATATGAAGTGTTCCTCCCAGTTCAGTCCCATTGTCTTACTGGGCGAGTTGGATCCTGAATAAAGTGGTCGATGATCTTCTGGGCCCGGTATTTCAAAACTGATCGGACAGGATTATCCTAGGTCGGATTGGATTAAATCTAGATCTGATCTGAAAACTGGGTATTTCAACACAGATTCAGATAATCCTGATCCTGAAGATCTAATCCTGATCTGGTGATCCAATCCTCCCTTGAATCCAGGTAAAAGGCTGGATTTGGGTATTTCAAAAGTTAAGGCAGATACCTGGATCAACTTGATACCAAAATTTCAGGATTGTTTGAATCCCACCTCAGACGTGGATTTCACTTAGACTGACAAAGTCTCAGCTCCACTTCTCCTAGATATTGTTACTCAAGGTGTCCATTGCAGTTAATCTAAAGTGTTAGTGTTTTATTTTTAAATAATTAAAGTAGCTTAAATGTAAGAAATTTAAAGCAGAGTAAAATAGTTTTGACCACTTTCTGAAAATCAATTTTATGGCAGGTGAAAATGCCCATTTTGTGTTGTAATGGTCCTTTACAAGAATTCCAAGCTGCCCTGTGAGCTCAGATCTTTATATTATGAAGCTCTAGAATCAGATCAAGTCATATTTAGGCAGAAATCACCTTTCATTAACTGCATTCGGCCTTCAGAAACTTACACGGGATCTTATAACTGTAAATGCAATTGGCTACAGCAATTTATTGCAATTGACTGGTATTGGTATGATTGGTATAAGTGGTAACACGAAGAGCCGTTTGGCAGCTGAAAGATTCGGCTCTTCCTGCCTCATTAAACTGTGTTTCACCACTAAAGATTCATAACAGCAGAGACACCTGGTCAGACAGTTCAGCAAGTAAAAGAAGTGTTTTCACTTTCTTTCTTCAGTCCTCCTCATTTTGGTCTCCCACTCATCATTAAACGGCCTGTACTCTCCCTCTCGTGTTTACTGCCGTGTGTTTTGCGTGTGACCAGTGATTGTTAGTGTGAGTTCGCTGCGCGGTCCCAAGAGACCCAAAGATTCTCCAGATTACACCTTCCAAAGACAGTGTTGTTCCGAGGTGATTACGAGGCTCAGTGTGAACGCTGCAATCTGCGGCTTGGAGGCCTTCGCTGTGTGTCCTCGCGTAATCTACGGGTGTACGCAAAGCACATAGTTACAGATGATTTAAAGAGGGCGAGATGAAGGCACACAAACGGAGGGATGAGGGGAATATGTCAGAGCTTAAATTAACAGCGCGACGGTCTTAACGAAGAGGCAAAGATTTAAAGGGGAACACCGACTGAATCCCAGGAATGTTACAAACTGGCCACGGCGAGAAAATAACAGATCTAAATCTGACACGAAACCAAGGGAAACACGGTGATGTAACAGGCAGAGCAGCCGAGTTGTAAGTTGTTGTTGAAGTCATTCCAGTTTTCCATTTCGTGTTGAGGGCCCCCTTCACCTCCTCTATTCACGCTCAAGTAGCTTTAAAGCTGAACATGTCGATATTTTATACCAACAGTACATCGAGTGACAATGCGCTATGTCAAAGTGATTGCCTGTGGAGAAGAGCCCACTGAGAGTGATCTTATTTTGAAGTTTCTCTTAGCTCTGTGTGGCGTCTGCAGCTGCTTCAAATGCTCACCGTGCGATGCCTGTCCAGCACCAAACAGCAGGCAGACAGAAACTAGCTGCCCCGACTTTCTGAAGTAAAGATATGTCACGTTGTGTTTACAACTCGTTCTTTTGCCTCTGAGTAGCCAAACGTGCTGCTTTAAGTCGCGGCCCACACTGACGGCATCACGTACAATATATTTCGTCTTGTCCCAGCTCTTCATTGAAATATAAAATATTTGCAAACCCAAGCATCCGGATGGAAGCATGCTGGATTTCTCAAACATTCGTCTCAACATATTTGGTATCTTTGGAAGCAGCGCTAAGAATTTAAAGTCACTTTTTGGCTGCTTTGAGCAAAGC
This sequence comes from Nibea albiflora, assembly GCA_014281875.1. Taxonomy (NCBI): domain Eukaryota; kingdom Metazoa; phylum Chordata; class Actinopteri; family Sciaenidae; genus Nibea; species Nibea albiflora. The sequence continues at coordinate 6,251,440 of CM024810.1, forward strand.
TCGGCTGCGCAGCATCAGCACTGCTGGGGCAGGAGGGCTGAACGAGGTACATTTTCTTTTTCACTTGAGCTTTATGCAGCATCCTTTGGGTTCCGCTGCTCTAATCCCGAGCCGGCAAATAAAAAAAACACCACTCTGAATATTCATTGAAACACTGCACTTAAGACGGAAACACTTTTACGGACGTGGATGGAGCAGTGTGGCTTTTTAAATGTCAAAAACTCATGTGATAGTAAGCAGTCAATAAAAATCGAATTCTCAGCAAACCGGCGCTGGAAAAAGGGAGAAATTTGGACTTAATTAGGAGACTTAATGTGTCAGTGCGAGCGAGGAGGAGCGCGGTGGAGAGAGAGAGGACACAGCTGTGACTTAGTAAAAAGATCAGCTGCATGCCATTTCCTGTTGGAGAGGAGATGGGGAAGGACACACACACACACACACACACACAGGCACACACACTCAAAGAGCAAAAGACCTGTCATTTACTCAATTGTAGCAGCTGAGGGGCTTTCTGGTTGCCACAGGCACCTAATTATGAATAAATCCTCATTTGATTTGCAGCGCATGACTCATCCTACTGTTCAAATTCATTAACAGTTCACTTCTTACTGCCCAGCAGCAACTGGTTGTGTGCCACGGTGCAGTGCAGCAGTTTAGCTCCCCCACACTTGGCCTGTTTCTTCTGGGGAAGGGGAAGAACAGCTATGAAAGACTCTGATGCACATTCCCACACTATCAATTTATGTAAATTGGGTTGTGTGCCATAGTCGTTGAGCTGAATGCTCAAGATTCTTTGTAGTAGAAACACGCAAACACGCGCTCTCCTGACATTAATAGGGTTCCTCATTAGAACCCTGCAGGGAATCTGCCGCACGATTTCACTGTGTAAGAGTTATTCTGTGTTTTCAGCCGCTAATGCCTCACTTAGGCAAGTTTATTATCCGGCAAGTGTCTTCAACTTATTGTTTTTGTCCCACGTCTGAACCTCTCGTCATCCCTCCTTCCTTCCTTTCTTCCTCCCTCCCTTCCTTCCTTCCCTCGTTTTCTTTTCCCACCTCTCGCCTCCATGAACAGCCGAGTGCTCTATTAGCAGAAGCCGTGAAGAGAATTTGTGGTTCGTGGAAAAGTGCGAATTGAATGCAGCACAACCTGTTTACCATGCTGATGGGCGTGCTATTATATTGATCCAGTAAAATGCCTCTGAAACGCTTTTTCCTCCGCCACCCTCCCACCACCATCGCGCTCTCCTTCTCTGTGTGTGTGTGTGTGTGTCTGTCTTCCCAACATATTTCCACATCTCCTCTCCTTCCCTTCATCTCGCCTCACCCCGCGTCTTCTTACCGCCCTCCTCCTTGTCTCCGTGTCTCTGTAGAATACATGATGGACGACGTGGAGAGGAAGAGTATCGTGGAGGAGCCTGTGCGCATGTGTCCCGTCCCCGTACCTCGAACCTCTGTTCCCTCGCCTTCTGCTTCACCCTCCCTCAGACACAAGAGTGAGTATACACAGTGATATAACAACCACAACAACAACAACTGTGCTAAGAGTGAGATTAAAGGCGTTCAAAAAGACATTTTTATTGTTCTGTTTCAACCCCCCAGAAGATGAAATGGTAGAAAATAAGATTTCTTGTTGAGTTGAAGACAGAAGCCAGCCGAGATGTTAAATAACTCACACAGATTCTGATAAAGAAATGTACTCTGCAGCCCAGAGGAAGAATTTCTTTTTTCTGGTAAAAATATATTTAATTTCATTTATCTCTGCACTAGAAGAAATACAATAGAAATCCAGCCATGGAGAGCAGCTCCTTTAGTGGAGAACAATAGTTACTGCCCGTCTGCGCCGCTGTAGCTTTTCCCTGTCCAGCGCTGCCCCCTGTGTCGTGAATACGACATTGCAACGAGCTGAGCTCCTGCTGAGCCACTCTGCTCTCTCATTGACTGTCAGCAGATCCCATAATTACCTCCGAGACTCGCGGAGGGGGCGCGAGAGAAAGTGATTAGCACAGTTTGCTCCTCACACTGTGGCTGACTGCGTCAGCAGTGCAGAGGGGAGTCAGTGGAGTTGTTTTGCAGCCACTAGTTATGTCTTCTTCCTGTGTACCGCACAGACTGTGTTATTTGACCTCTCTTGTGCGGGCAGTGATGGGGACTGGCGTCATACTGACGCTTTAATGAACTTTGCTTGTGTTTTGTTTCTGTTTTTTTTAAACTTTTTCCCCCGTCGCGGCTCCTCTTCCTCCTCCCCAGACGATGCTGTGACAAGTGAGCTGTCCAAACTGCTCCATGAGATCAAGAAGTGCCGAGACAGGGACTACTCCTTTGAGGAGCTCTGCCACACCATCTCCTCCCACTCCATGGACAGCTTCGGCAGCGGGAGACTCTCTGACGAGGAGCGCCCAGAACGACCCAACGGCACCTTAACCCGAGCCAGCAAGGTACAGCGCTTTGTCATGACGCGGGCTTGGTGCATTTGAGTTTTGTGTGCTGGAGAAGTGACCCATGGAGTGTTTATCACCTGTCCTGGGTCGGCTCCTGTCTTTAAGGGGCTTCTGAGTTAGGAAGTCACAATGTGTCACGTGTTGGTTTTCTGTGACCTAGCAACAAATTGAATCCGGCAGCACTAATAAGAGCTTGTGGCTAAAGCACTTTACATTTTGCCTCCTACTGAGCCAGTCACACACACACACACACACACACACTGATGGTAGTGCAGCTGCCATGAATGTTTTATGACCCACTCTATCCGGACACAACCACAGCTTGACTGTCAGAACTTCAGCTTGAGTCATGCAGAAGTAATAAATCACGTTTTTGGTTAGACACCAAGGAATTAATCGTTTCATCGTTGTCACGCAAAAAATGTTGTCTCAGACGTAAAGATCCGATGCCTTCCTCTCCCTGTGTTATGTAATCGTAAGCGTAATATCTTTGGGGTTTGGACTGCTGCAGTCGGACTAAACAAGCCAAGTAAAGAGACTCTGGGAACTTGTGATTGGCCAGATTCATTCAGTTAAAATAATTATTAGTGTGGCACCATGGTAGCTCACCAGGCAGAGCCTGCACTCCCTGTACAAAGGCTCAGTCCTTGCTGCAGCGGCCCAGGCTTGAATCTGACCTAAGGCTGCATGCTGTCCTCCCTCAGAGTCAGATGCTTTGCTCTTATTCAGTACAGTTTAGTGCAGATGTAGAGTTTCAAAAAAGAATGCGTTAACGTATCTGCAAAAAAAACAGAGCAGCTGTCAAAGTCCAGATGTGTCAAACAGCTGCATGTTTGTGAGGCAGCGTCCTCATGCGCTCGTGCACTTTGTCTGTTCAGACAACAGAGGGCAGTATCAGATCAGACAGACTGAAGCCACTGAGTCGGCTTTGTCCAATCGAGTATTCGCTTCTTGTTGTTGAAACACAGTTAACAGCGTCTACTTGTTGTTTGCCTGAATTTGTTCAGAATTTTAATTATTATTTGTGCCCGAGCGGCCGTGCGCAGCCTGCAGACGCTGTTTTCCTCGACCTTGAGTCGTCTTATTTGATGTCTTTTGTGTTGAAATCTTATTAGCCGTATCTACTTCACTCGTTTTTTTTTTATCTCTGTAAAACACACAGAGGAAAACTGATTAGTTCCAGTCTTTTTTTTGGGGGGGGGGCGAAGTATCCGCCTTTTATCAGTGCTCACTGACCAGAGTATCACAGCTGCAGTTTATTTCTACCAGCCGGCGCAGCGTGACCGAGAGGCCGCCGAGCTTTTTCAATTCCACCATCTAGGAAGTCGGACGCACTGCACGACACCGAGGTCATCTATCATGCTGACCCCCCGCCTGAGACCACACACACACACACACACACACACACAAACAGAGGCATCCAAAGAAATGCGATTGCCTACATCTGTGCTTGTAGGCAACACGTCAGTCAGTGAAGGAACATCACTCATCAGTGGCTCATCTTCCTTTCCACTTCTGCAGTAACAATAAAATAAAAAATAATATGAAAGTAAGCCAACGCATGTATACATGCACTGTAGCAGACTCTGGAACCTGCTGAGGCTTACACACTACAGCCTGTACGTTTGGACACACACACACACACACACACACACACACTCCTCTCACTTAGGCTCTAATTATCTCAATCCATCTTCTTTCCCTCTTTCTCTATAAGTACCAATTTGTATTCCATTACTGACACTCGCAGTGTGTATGGGTGTTTATGTGCCCCGGGGCTACTGTCTGTACATGTGGCCGCAGTCATTAGTATGTGATTCGATGTGTCTATTATGTATGAATAAAACATGCAGAAAGCTTCGACGGCGCACGCACACACACACACACACACACACACACACAGGAGGAACGTGAACCCGGGCTCGCCACATTACCTGGGTACCTATTGTGTGTAAACCGGAGCAATAATGGAAAAGGATGTTTGTGTGTGCATGTCCTGTATTCAGATGAGTACTTCCCGCATGTGTGTGTGTTCGGTGGGCTTGAACCAGTGCGTGTCCCTGAAAGACAATTCTGCTGTTTTATATTTCAGATTTTCTGGATTTTTCCTTCGAACAGGAAAAGAAAGTTAATAACTAAAGATTATTTTGTTGGTCAAAATCTTCTTCTTCTGTCCAGCCAACACTCTGCGTCTTCATTTTCTGGTGATCGAGCAGTCATCATGAATTAATTTTATCCTTTGATACATTTGGTTGAAATGTTTGAAGCTCGCGATCTTCCGTCTTTTGTTTGGTTATTTAAAAAAACACACGACTAAAACATGAAAAATTTGGATGCCTGGAGCTTCATACTAACATTAACGCTTTAACATCCCGACTATTAGCAGGTGATATTTATGAGGTTCACCATCTCAGTTTAGCCTCTCAGCATGCAGCAATTTGCTAATTAAAAAAGAAAGCTGTGGGTGTAACGTGATAAACCAAAGTATTGTTGATCTGATGTCAGCACTGGATGAAAGATTTCATGACAAGCCATCCAACTGTTGTCAGGATATTTCACCTGGGATCAAAAATATCAACCTGCCGGAAGAACTGCAGGAAAAGTCAGTATCATCAGTAAAGTATCAGCTGCTCGCGCTCGTCTTTCTTCCTCCTCTCTCTTTCTATAACTGGAGACCGAGCCGTGTTGTCGCCAGAGAATGATGTTTACAGCAAACTGTCGTTAGCAGTGTTTTCTGGCAGCGGGGAAACTTTTGAATGTGCGAGGACAAAACTGGAAAAAATGAAGTCTAACTTTTCGGAGCCGGTCCAAGTCACGGGATTAATCGGATTTTTGAGTTTCTTCCATCAAATGACAAGTAAACCAACTCTTAACAAGCAGTGCACATGTAAAACAACACATCTTAATCTAGTTAAGCCGGAGACATTCTCCTAATAGCCGTCTGTCCCTTTAAGGGTTTCACAGAGACACCTAATGTAATATTGATCAGTTATGCAGTCCCCGGTAATGAATAATTAATGGTTTCCTTATTATTGAATGCCGGCTGATACCTGATTTTTACTGTAATGAAATGATATATCTGTCTGTCGTTCATGCGTGTACGTGAGCACTGCAGACCGTTTTACATCAATCAATATTGCAGCGTTGCAGAGGGCCCTCTGCAATCTGGAGCCATTGGTGACCTTTTGGTTTCGGCTCCATTTTCTGCCTCCATCTCCAGCCTCGCTGCTCCTCTCGCACTTCCCATCTGTCCTTCACTCCGTCTGCAGCTTCTCTCAGTGTGATTTCTGCTCGCCGTTTAACCCTCTCCCGCTCCAGCTTGTTTTCTCTTCTGTCGTCAATCATCAGACCTCCCTCGGCTCTCTCCCTCGGCTCTCTCCTCCCCGACTGCTGCTTTTAAAAGCCACATATCAGGCACTGCAGCGATATCCGATATATCTGGGTAATCTGCTTTGACCCGCGTCCTCTGCTGCGTCATGTGAGATATCAGGTGGGTCTGTATCTGCCCTCTGACACCTCGTGCCACAGAGCTCATCCGCACACCTGCCTCCTGGGAGCCAAAATGCCCCAGGAAAGGACACCATGTGCGTGTGTGTTATTATGTGTGTGTTAAAGCTGTTCTGCTGTCCCTGCACCTTTTCTCCTCTCTGGTTAACTCAGTGCAGCACCCAGAGCACTCGTGCAAAGACATTTCTACTTTTAAATAGTGCGTCACTTGTTTCAGGAATGTTTCCAAAACGAGCATCAGCTGCAGTACATTTGTGTCAAGAGAATAATAGAGAGAGAGAGAGAGAGAGAGAGAGAGAGAGGAGTTTAAGGAAAATCAGATCCCCAACTTTGATATGAAATCAAAGTTGCATGATTTATATATGTGATTGTTGTGATTTTCCTAATGTGCTGCTTTGACGTCCTTATTGGTGATCTGGTCTTTTAATCATTTCTTTTTATATTCATGTGTGCAGCGGCCGACCCCGCCGCTCCCTCCAGCCCTGGAGGAGGAAGAAGCAGAAAGGGGATGCGGCCCAACCGGATTCTGGGAGGCCTTGACACCCTGCAACGGCTGCCACAACCTGGGCTTCTCCAGCCTGTCGCAGGTAAACACACACACACGCACAGAAAGAGAGGGAGAGCCTGATGCAGCCCACTCCAACCTGGACGACTCTCACTGAAATTGCAGTTGCGAATATCTCCGCTGCTAATCTGCATTACTACATCTTCCAGTGGGCACATAAAGAGGCTCGTGCAACGCGCTCATCATATCACTTCGTAATCAACGTATAAGTTTGTCACATGGGGTGGAATAATGCAGCACGCGGGCACACACGCGCACACATGCTGCTTCAGTACAGTGAAATTACAGGCTAGTAATGTTGCCATTGTTCTGAGTGAATACTTTCACTGGTTACCTTGGGAACGCAGTGAATGAGCCGTCACTAGAGAGACTGGCTCTCCTGGCAGCTCTGGATACTGTTCACTATCCGTCTCTTTCTTCCTCTCGCGCTTTCATTTCCACCTCCTTACGAGAATCCCCCCCCCCCCCCCAAAAAAATCTTCCTTATCTCCGCGGCGTTTAAGCTCGCACCTTTTACGAGCAGAACTTGGTTCATGAACTTTAAATGAATAACATTCAACTGAAATATTTGATGTAATGAGATCAAGGATAATCATCCCTGCGGGGGAAATGTGAATACTGCAGCAGGGAACGTACAGCAGAATATAAATGTGACTTTTTGCATTTGACTGATGCCGTAGTTCTCAGAGGAACTCATACCAGCATTTATTGTGTCACAAAATTCATGTTCACACTGCATAAAGAGTTATAATACCTGGTATTTAATCTCTGATGGTCTCCGTGTTTAGAAAGGTGATAGCTGCTCCTCCTTCTACTGCATATTAACTATCAAACAAATGACACACTAAGCCGTCTAACTACTAATTCAACACCGGGAAATGAGTACTAATGAGACTATGAGAAGTTATGGATTGCTGTGGAGCGCGAGCTCACAGGCCTGCGGCAGCAACTCAAGCTTTACATGACAAATGTCCATACATTGTGTACACCTTCTCCTTTTTTTGTAGTGATCTGAATATTTTTGTTTTGGATATTTAAAAGTTCAGCCGTGCAGCACTTAGGAAAGGTTCTCGGTTCGAAGCTCGCCTTCCTGCGTGGGTTCTCTCCGGGTACTCCGGCTTCCTCCCACAGACCAAAGACACGCACTTGCAATAGCCCGTAGGTTTGAACGTGAGCGTGAATCCTCATGCGTCTCTGTGCGCCCTGTGATGAACTGCTGACTTCTTGCCCTGAGTCAGCTGGGACGAGCTGCAGCCTGATTGTAATCATGTGAAGCACTTAGAGTAATTCTCCGATTTGAAAGTGCTGTTAGACACCAAAAGATACAATACATACTGTATCCTAAATATACACTGCAGTGACTTACATTAGTGTTGCATCAGTGTGTAGATTGTACAGTAGAATTAAGGAGAATTACTGTAACTGTACGTTGGATGTATTCATACCCACAAGAGGAAGTAGAGGCCTGTTTTGTAATGTGTGTTAACATAGCATAATAGAAGCACTTAAAGTAAACTAGAGCGTCTGTGAGTCAGAGATGGGGAACGGGGATGGAAGCCAATGCAATGCTGGATTTAAGGGGAGAGTTTTATGATTTCACAGTCTACCAGCTTTGAACCGGCTCCACGGTCTCGACAAAAGCAAAAAAAATCCCCAAATTTAAAGTTTGTTTTCGCAGCCTAAAGGGAAATTACAGAGAAAGTCTGCACAGAGAACGCTTCACCAGCTTTAGATCTTCTGTGCATGCCTCCATACCTTTAGTACCCGAGTTCTACGCGCTCTTATGTACAGTATGAAGCGTGAATTGAGGGATATTAAGTTTGTTTTTCACCTCTCAGTTCCCGTGTGTGAGCTATCTTGTTGTACCTTCAACCAAAACACCAGAAAGGAAGGCTTAATCCGAGTCCTCCTCCCCTTCCGTGTATTCCTGCTCCGCTTTCTTCCTTCCGTCCTTCCTTCCTCCGCCCCTGAGCCCTTCGCACTGCCTATATAAATGTGGTTAACTGTGTGCAGATGAGATTGTTTAGCGGTAAGATGCGTGCTGGCTCAAACAGCAGGACATCTGACATTTACAACACAACAGACCCTCTGTCTTGTACACTGGCAGCCTGCCTGACTGACTGGCACGCTGCCTGGAGAGGTTTGCACCTGGATCTGAGTGTGTGTGTGTGTGTGTGTGTGTGTGTACACACTAAAATGTTGGTGCGTTGAAAGAAATGTGCATTAGTTTAAATGTGAGCGTGAATATATGGATCATATTTGGTGGCATCAGCTTTGGAGTGTGTGTGTGTGTGTGTGTGTGTGTGTGTTTGAATTTGGCATGGCATCGTTTAGAGTTTGCGTGGGTGAGTTTGTGTGTGTGTGGGCTTTGTAGAGGAGGATGGAAGAAGGAGGGAGTAGAGCGCGGAAGGAGAAATTGCATAATTGAGTTATCTCCGTGCTAATTTGCCCGCTGTAATTGTGAATAAACAGAGCTAACAGTGCAGGTCGACCGGACAGAGCGTGCTGCAGTCTCTTCCATCCTTTCTTCTGCCGCCTCACATAAGATAACCTGATTCTTTCTTAACTTCTTTTCTACCGTCCCTCTCTATTCCACATACACCCCTCTCTCTCTCTCTCTCTCTCTCTCTCTGCTTCATTTATCTTTCAATTTCAGCCCAAGTGTGTTAACCTTTGTATCGACTGTCTGAGCGCACAGTTTTCTCGTTGTCCAGCTGTCACCCAAAGACCGTCCGTCACAAAGAAGGAATCCTGCACCAGAAACTTCAGCTAAATAAACTGTAGATTCATAAAACAGCAGGTTAGCTCAGGGTTTGTCTGTTTGTTTTAAACTTCATGTAAAGCCAAATGAATTTCTGTTACTCATGAGGTATTAAAGTCATCGTCAGTATCATGGAAATACCTCGAAATTGATTAAAACTACCAAATATCCTGGTTAATTTTTGATTGTATTGTAGCCCCTCCATTATCTTAGTGTATTGTGTTTGAAGCTTGACTGCTGATACAGTAAACTGCGTGGTGCGACGCTTCAGAGTGGATTTGCCAGACATGGAGTGTGACGTGTTGAAGTTTCATTACAAACTGATACGACTGATAGCAGTTAATGCTGCGTTAGCCTGCAACAGCGATAGCTAGCGTGGCTAAAAAAAAAATAAAAATCTGGCAACTGAGTGCGTGTTTGTGTATTAATATTGCATAGATCTCTGAGTGTGCACATTCCTCAGCAGGTGCATGCACAAGTGCGTGTGTACACAGCACACATGTCAGAGCCTGTGCATCTTATTAGATAAGCCAGAAAAACAGAGTGCAGCCTGTTGCCAGATAATGAATTTAGTATGTCATTACAGCCTATCACATGTTTATGTTTGTGTGTGTGTGTGTGTGTCATACGTGCCTGCATAAGGAAGCTTCCCTCGTTGTCCCCGCCAGCCGCAGGTTTCCTCCCACCACCGCCATTTGAATGTCAACTGACGCCAAAGCGCGAGGTTTCCTCCGTGACGTTGACAAAGAAGTTCAGACTTCGCTCGTGGAAACCTTGAAAAGGCAGAAATGTAACGAACGAATGCGAAGATTCAGACAGAGCGAGAGGTACAGAGAGGTCAGCAGGGTTGCCAGGCAACCCAGACATTCATGAGATCAGGCGTGGGATGTCCACCATTGACAAATTTGTTGCCATCAGCACAGGTGCACCAGAGCGCCGCACACACACTCACACACGTCAGCGTTTCCCGACTGCGTTTCCCGAGCTTCACTCCTCTCCTTTCACCACCTTCATGCCTCTTCCTTCCTGTTTTTCCTCCGTCTCGCTGTAACTCCACTCTCACTCAGGCTTGCCCATTAGATTTCACTTTCCCCGGCGCTGTTTTTCCCACTCTTGAGCGGGCGGCTGCTGACCTTTAACGTTCTCTGCCCGGGGACTTTGAAGGAGGTGAGGAGTGGGCAGCTCTGTCTGCGACTGGCAGAGGTTAAGATCAGAAACCCATGAGGGCTCTTGAAGATGTTCAGGGACATCAAAGGAAGAGGTTTCTGAGAGGGCAGGGATCATGTGGAGAGCCTAACAAGCCTGTAAATAAAGGACTCGCTCTGTGGGAGTCTGGTTTTTCGATTTCATGAATTAAACAGGCTGCAGATAATCTGAATAATGTAATATTGCGACGGTTCAGCCGTATTAATGATGCCATAATATATTTAAAACAATGTTTGACTAGCTGTTTGATCAATTAAAACAATCCTCACATTTCCCGTGCAGACATGAGAGTGGTATCTCCTCATCCAGCTCTCAGCAAGAAATAAATGATGAATGAATATAAAAGTTTTCCCCCAAAATGTCGAACAATTCCTGCAACAAATAAGAAAAAACAATCAGAGCTTGGAGGCACAAAATGTGCAACATGAGTAAAGCTTCAGGATTCCTCTAAACGGGCGCCTTTTCTGACCGACGGGAGCTCATTTGCATGTCTCTTTTTAAATGCCGGTAGAATTGCAACCAAATAAGATGGAGCAGTAATTCTTTTTGCATATAAAACCAGGTTGCACTTATTTATCATGCATGCATCTTATCCCAGAGCGCTGTTTCCTTCCACTAATGGGTTTGTAAAAAACCTTTAGCATCCAGACTGCGGGTATTCATATTTATCACGAGGTTGTGAGCATGAACTGTCTCGTTGTTTTCTTGCGTGTCACTACCCGAGACAAAAATTTGTGTAATTTATTGCACTTACTTTACCAATTTATGTCATTAGTACTGACATAAGTCCACACACGTTATTAAACATTGGGTTGTAAGGGCTGATTTGATGTATAGCATACTAAAATGGCACTACAGCATGTAAAAATGTAAAGACACGCTCTGACAGACTTGATAACACACACAGTAAATTCAGATTTCTGACATCATTACTTTGCTTCATCGCTGACAGTGTCTGTCTGCCCGTGACATGTAGGCTACCGGGCATTTTTGTTTACTTTGTCTCTTGTTATTTACGGTGTAACGCCGACACTCCGACTGTCTGCCAGCTGCTGTCAATCACACACAAACATGGCCCCTACAGCCGGCTGAGACAAAAAGAAACATCTCTAATATTTCTCTTTCTTCCTTTTTAATAATAAAACCAATAGATTTTTTAAAAAAAACATGTTGTCTTCAAAACTAGATGACTAAATGTGATTTCAGTTGGAATGTGATATCGATCCCTCGCTGTCTAACAACCTGTTTCAAAAGGAAATACACTCAAAGGAATCGATAACACTGTTTTACAGTCATTCCTCATTTCATAGTTTGTTGTAATAGTTTTACTTTGCAGTGCAGACTGCGAGTGTAAATCGTCTTGGAACCGGCATCCTCCTTCAGTGGCACAACACGTGCGCGGCTCAGGGCAAAGAAACGTCAACAACATGAGTATGACATTATATAGCTGGCAGCTGAGAACAAAGATGGCAGACGATTAATCAGCAGCTATTTGGAAATGTACCAAACATTCAGCTTCTCAAATGTGAGGATTTCATTTGTTTCTGTCACTGAACATATTCATAAATCTGAATATAATAATAAACATTTTAAATTATTTTCAGATAAACAACCAATCGAGCAGATCATTGTTGGTTGCTGTCCCTGTTGAGACCTTCGCACATTTACATTCAGGGATGTTTCTGGCTTTTTTCTGTGGATTTGAATGATATATTTTGGTTCATTTCTAAATGAATAAAAAGCAGTGACTGAAAGACAAACTAAAATGTTAAAGAACATAAAGATTCTTACTCTTTCTTACTGTTTTTTCACTTGCTGTGTTACCGTCTACCCCTTTCTGCCGCTCGCTGTCTCTCTGCGGGACGCTGTGAGGCGGCTCTGTGCTTACAGTTAGTTCCTGTTAATGGCTTTATGCCCTGTAGACTCTGCAGCTATGGAACATCTTCCTGACAACCTCGCCTCAACATGCACACCTATAGCTCCTGTCAGATACTGATTTACTGAAATAAATTGGCACACACAATACAGCATGCTGCCTTTGAGTGCTTCGAGATGTTCCTCGTGTGTGTGTGTGTGTGTGTGTGTGTGTGTAGTCTGACTTCCCGCAGGAGTTCAGATATCTCCTCGTCCTTGAGGTAAACAGGAAAAGGGAGAAAAGATTGGAGAAAGAGGAGCACGAGCTACCCCGAAGAGAGACCATCAACAGGAAAAAGTGTGTGTTGCAGTGTGTTGTGTGTTAGAACATAACAAACAAGCGTGCCATTGGTGTTGAAGTGCAAGGCATTAAAGCCTGAAATGCTCCAGAAGCACCAACAGAGTGGTGAAACAAGTGCAGTCATTTCGTGCCGGCCCGTGTCGAAACAAGCTAACATACCACGCATTAACATGCAAAACACACACACACACACACACACACACATGCGCGCGCACACACACAGGTGACAGGGAGAGATAAACATTTGGTTTCTGTGTATTTGTGTATGAATGAATTAAAGATGTCATAATTAGGCTTTTCTAGCTGTCGTATTAATCAGGATAAACAAAGTGAGTGATTTACTTAGCTCATCTTTTAACAATTAATTGTGTACGCGCCGTATCTGTGTGTGTGTGTGTGTGTGTGTGTGTGTGTGTGTGTGTCGATTTAAATGTGGAATATTTCACATGGAGCTCTGTTTTGTGGCCCCAGATGACTTGTAAATATTCAGCGCTAATGATGTTAGCACACAGTTGCTGTTTCTCCTCCTCATATTCATCCTGACAAGATTACAGAAAGATAGTTTTTTTTAAAAAGAAGAAGAAGAAGAAGAAGAAGCTCATTATAATAAGTTTTTGTCATCTGAGTGATTTATTCACAGATTTGTTGAGATGTAGCGAGGCAGCGGCAGGATGATGTAGCGTTACCCCACAGGGATCAATAAAGTTTAATTTCATTTAGGTAGAGATTTATGAGTCAGCGGAAAAGAGCAGGTCACTGTCAGCACAATCGTTTAATGTTTTGGGACGTACGCTTATTTGCTTCCTTTTTTTTCTTTGCTGTCGTGTTTTTATGGTAAACATGAAGCTACAGCCAGCCAGCCCGTTAGCTTAGCATGGAAACCACAGTCTCTAAGACTCTACAGTCATGTTAGCAGCTACCTAAGTACATGAATGCATGAGCGACAATGCTAACAGGCTAGTGGTTGCAGGTATAATTTTTGCCTTGTTTACCATCTGAGTTTAGCACGCTAATGGTTGCTAATTAGCAGTGAACACAAAGTACATCTGAGGTTGGATTAAAGCGGTAGACCAGCTGACGGGCTGGGCGACCAGCATTGCCATTCATGCGGCTAAAAATCTGCCTACCGCTAAAGCTCACCAATTAACGTGTTTTCCGTGTCAGTCCACCAGGATTAACTGCCATGTTTGTACAACAGAATATTCCTCTTCTACAGTTCTACAATAGCCGGAAATGGACAAACTGGCTCTAGATGTGCCATTTTTATTTATTTCTTTACTTATTTTTAAAATTTCACTGCCACTAAGTATCCTACACACGTTTCATGCGGTCATTTATGGAGACCTTATCAGGTATAAGTGAAGACATTTTGAATGTCGCAGGAATTTCCATGAATCACTAGTTGTGTTTATGGGCTGCAGTTTAAAGCCAAAGACCTTGCATTTTGTTTTTTTTCTTTCAGATTTATGTGGCAGTTCAGTGGAGCGTAGTGGATTTCTCAAGGAGAATGACTTTGTGACAGATAATTTGGAGGCTAATGTTGCAATTCGTTCTCTTTCTGACCTCTGTTGCCTTACTTTTCTTTCTTTATCACTTTCGGTCTTTATTCCACTCTCTGGCATTGTCTAAGCTACCTAAGAACTGTTTTATCTGGGTGTTTCTTTAGAGAAAGATACGGTCTTTGAGTTTGTGCATTTTTTTTTTGAGTTAAAAATGACAGCTACAGAATCTACAAAACCTCCATAAAAAACAAAGAAGTGCTTTTGGAAGGCTCAACAGTATCCCCAAAACAAAGCGCATCAAAAACAAGGGCAGATCAGCTGTCATGCTTTGCTGTTGGCACATCAGCAAGGTGTGTTTGTGTGTTCAAGGCTGCTGCGAATCTGACGGGAGCAGTAAGCTTGCTCTGAAGCAATTCCCTCTATCATGTTACAGACATAAAAAAAAAACACTAGTTATGCATAAAATTAATGAATAGGAAGTCATTTCTGCCGCACAGCCACGGCTCGCAAACAATCATTCACCAAAACAAAAGTGCCACTTCATTTGATTATTTGTTTTTATTCCGTTTTATTGAAACAAGTAAAAATTAAATATAAAAAAATCAATATCACGAAAAAATCTGGGTTAAAATTGAATTATTTTACTGCAAGCATTCTGTCGTTCCAGCGTTTTTTAATCACCTTCTGGCTGATGTGCAGCGTACACAGGGAAACAGATTTAATGCATGAGATAAATCCAAAGTCAGTTCAAGCCCATCTGGTCTTTTTAAACCTGAGAATTAAACACGGGTGAGTACGTTTTATGACAGTGATGGACGAGTGAAATATCCAAAAATTCATGATGGATGACCGACGACTCACTGGAGAGTAGAAATACATGAAATACTTCCACACGAATTTGATGCTGCTAAGTGTGAATCCTCATCCTTTGGTAGCTTGTGGCAGTCCGAGCTACACGTGGTTTTCTGGCTCCAACACAAGCGATTTGGTGACTACTTCAGCGTCAGTTTTTGTGATATTGATGCAGCAATTCAGGCTAGCACCAGTGTCTTTATGAGCTGGGTCCAACCAGGGATTACCCGACATCTCAACACTCCGCACTGTCCAAGTGTTTGTTGGATTTATTCATTAATCTTTTAGTGCTGCTGCGTGTACATCGTAACCCGAGCGGCTTCTCTGGTGGTACTACATAACTTCCTCCAGAGTTGTTGTCAGGCTGGCAGTTAAATTGCCGGGTCACACAGCAGTGGCTCTGCTGTCGGCCGCCTCTCGCCCTGGCTGGTTGCCGTGTCTGTGGGATTAAGCGTGGAGCCAAGGGAAGCCACATTTTGAGCTCCGCTCGGTGCAGAAGCCATCATGGAGACTGTGAAGGGTGTTATTTTCTGAGGAGTGACTGTCGGCGTCCCATGGGTGGCTCGGATAGTTGATTTCTGTGGGATTAGGCAGCCATGGGAGGGGGATTCAATCTCTGCTCACTGCTATGACCAGCCTGCACCTCTCTCTCTCTCTCTCTAACTCTTCTTTCACTCTCTCACACTATCTGATCTTTTCAGCCACTGTGTTTCTTATCACTTTTTTCCTGCCGTTAACCTTTTTCATCGTTCGCTCTCTGGGTTCAGTTCAGCTTTTCTGGAAATACTCTTGGTAACCATCGAAACCAAAGTGAAAACACACGCCCACTAACACCTCTAAAGTAGAAGACACATCTTGTTTAAACAGAAATATTTTTTTAAAAAACCGACTATCTGCCGGCTTAAGAAAGGAGCGGATGCAGTGACTCTGAGTCTTATCATCACGGTGAGGTTGCCAACTTCGACGAGGACGGATGAACTGCTGATTAAGTCTGGAAAAAAGCTGCAGAACTAATGACATAATGATATTCCCATCAGGTTTGCTGCTAATTAGCATGCTAGGGAAGAAAGCACGTATTTGCCCGCGTATTAGCCGAGCCGATTGCTCGGACGCCGCAATCTTTCTTCGTTTTCATCAATATTTTGGTCAGCGTTGTCCTCTCATGACTGCACCGCTCTCTCTCTCTCTCTCTCTCTCCTCTGTCCCCCCTCGCTGAGGGCCTCAGAGGGCCCATTGTCTGTTCTGGTGTCCACCCCTCCCTTCTCTCTCTAATCAAATAGCCTCCATGAGGAAATGCCAGCAAATTATAGCCTCTATTCATATCTGATGGCCTATGAACTCACTGTACAGTGTACAGTGTATGAGGCGGCGGGTTGGGTTGTGACTGTCAGAGTGGAGGGTTAAACAGACGGGGAGGAAGGAGAGGATGACAGGATTTAAGAAGAGAAGTTCCTCGGACGTGACAGCGCAGCAGCACGTTTCCTCTTTGTTATCAGCCCTGCACACACACACACACACACACACACACACACACACACACACACTCGCCACACACACGCACACGACGTGTAATAAAAGCAGACACAGAATATAATATATGCACGTAAGCTCTCACACGATCGTGCAACTATATCTGCTGCAAGCAGACAGACGCGTCCACACACGCACACACACACACACACCGCAGAGATATAATCACACACCGTTACATACATTTCTTTGGTCACATGTGCAGGCGCCGTCACACACACTCAAACGTTTAATCTGGCCTCCGCAGTTGGACGGGGAGCTGCATACGACCTGCTAATTAGTGGCCAGAGGAGGCCTCTGTTTGTCTGCTCTCTTCCTGTGCAGCTCAGACACAAGTTTCTCTGTGTCCTATCTCTGCCATGAAAGATAGAGAAGGAGGGAGGGTTAGGGTGGAGGGAGACGGACGGAGGGAGGGAGGGAAGGAGGGAAATGAATGAAGACCGAGGGTGTTTGTTTGTTGGAGGGACTGCTCATATCGAAGCCTCTTCTTCCAGTCTCGGCCAGAAGGGGACGAGGATACATCAGAATATCAGGTAGCTAAACCTGTTGTTGCTGCTGGATTAATATCATCTAGAGGTTCTGCTTTGCTCCCAGGCTTCAGTCCGGACTTGAGCGTGAGGGATTTCCTCGCAGTGACTGTCCCGCTCAGGATGGAGCGCAAACTGCTTGGGAATTTCTCAAACTTCTGAAGCCTGCTGCTCACCTCAGCGCGGCTGAGTCGGATATTTTGCCAGTGAAATCAAGCATGTTGCCTCTACTTGACTCAGATTTCTGTGTTTTAACTCATGATTGTGTGTGTGTGTGTGTGTGAGGAAGTCCCCGCTCCAAACTTACTGCACTCCCACTTCCTCTGCTTCTTTCCTCAGTATGAACTCATTCCCCCCCCCCCCTCGTCTCTCTCTCTGTCTGTCTCGTGCACGTCTCCTCAGGATTCGCTGACACAGACTCCAAAGTAAGTGTTGAGCTGGATCCCGGCGGCCTTTGATCTACCTGTGTTTTCTTCCCTCTTCTCTTTTTCCTCTCGCGCTGTCGTCGCCCGGGGCGATGGGGTGCGTCACCCCTGTCAGCTTTGACCTCGCTCTTTCTCTTTCTGCTGGGATGGAAGCTGATTTAGAGTGAATGAGCGATGATGTAGAAATGAAAGCGAGGGATAAGTTGTCGGAGTAGTGATGAAGGGTGTGAAAGAACAGTGGGAGAATACACATTGTGGGTGAGTCCTCATGTCTGTGTCCTTTTAATGATCATTTCAGGCACATTTCTTATTAATTTCCCTCTTTTAATCTGTTCATTTCTCCCCGTGGACACTACAGAGGAGTCTCTTTCCTGGGCTCACGCTTTTATTAATGATGCTGCCGTACCTGTGGCATTCTAAAACTTCCGAATTTCATTGTTAATTCATGGTGATGTCTCGGTAATTACCGTAAGCAAACGACGCCGCTGCTGAGACGATCTGTAGCCTCAATCTCGCAGCTTTGTTTCATCAGAAATACCAGGCCTGCGTTTCCCATTCGTCCCGTCACTTCCTGTTTCCCTTTGAATCTCTTTCCACTTCCAGTAACTCGATCTCAAATAGTTCTGAAGAACTTCCAACCGCTTCCAGTTTCATTGCTTCAAATCAGCAGGATCAAGCGTTTCCTGCCGGTGACACGCGCCGTCGCATGTTTACATCCTCACGAGGAACCGAGTTACTCGGAGAAATTGCAGGAAATTGGACACATTTGCTGCAAATCTGTCTTCACGTGCAGTAATAGTGATCAGGTTGCTCCCCTATCCTACTCTTATTTTAATTAATTACTTCCTCAACTGTAGTAGTGATACAATATGTTATATATTGATTCCTAGAGTCTACTTTGTCATGATTTCCTTTTTATTCAGACTATATGTGGACTTATTTTCAATGCTCAAGAGCAAATATGTTATGTAGACCTCACAGATTCTGTTTTCTAACAGCGCCGTGATGAAACACCGTTAACTACTGCATTTTAATTATTGTATGATATGTTAAGTTGATGCTGAGTGTATCTGTCATCATCTATGATTTATTTCTCCAACAATATCTGCTGGTAGAGAAATACATGAATGTAAACACGGCGCGCGTGATGCAGTTCAGTAGCTTGGCTGAAATCACAGTTATGCCAGAGTCTGAAAATGAATCTGAAGATGATTTATTGCACCTTTGACCTGAGCTGTCAGGTGAGTTTATAATGCGGAGTGGAGTTTTTCAGAATATGCCTGAAAGAAGCGGCGAGCTTCCAGCACGTCTTTATCAGAGTGCTCCTCAGACTTTCCTTCAGCCCTAGTGAGTGAAATCTGCACCTAACCAGGCTGTCACGTCAAATCAGCGTCAGTCAGGGCACGGCCCACCTGCAGAGTGAAAGCATAAAAGGCTGACTGGATCTCCATTAACGGTTAATGGCAGTCTAATTGAGTGCTGATGGAGATAGAAAAGGGAGCGTGGGGGGGGCAGGAGTTTAGTTTGTAGGCCTTTTAATAAAGTGCAGTGTAAAATCAGCCTCAGATTGAGTGCAGAAGGTCTAAGTGAGAGAAATCATCAAGGGACTGATTGCTCTGTCAGAAGGAATGATTAATCCATTCTGAGCGTGCTCTGTGCGTGATTGATGGCCCGGTGCAGTCTGGGTAATGTAGTAGCAGATGATGACAGAAAGACTAATGGCTGTTGAAGGAAAGGAGGTCGGGAGAGGGCGAGAACATAGAGCCGGTCAGACGGCTGAGAAACGCATGCATAGCCACACCCACAACTTATCGCCATGGTGACAAGTTTAGCACTGATCCCATTAGGAAGGGGTGAGGTTGCCAAGTGACACTCCGAGAAATGATGACAGAGTGTTGTGTTATGGGAAAAAAACGGCAGACATCCAGAGGCCGCGTCGCTGGAAAGAAATGTTTTGTCTCTCCCCGTAACCTTTTCCCTTGCTTCACATCACTCCGTCTTGTTGTTCATTCTTCCTGGGTACACATCTGCCTCAGAGATAAGGGACCTTTTGGTCCTCGGCTCTCTCACGGAGCCCTTTGGGGCTCAACCTTTTCACCGATGCTGCAACCAAGTGCAATCTGAAATTCTCCTCAAATAACCGAGGAGAACGCTGTTACATAAAGGTCCCAAAAGAAACGTTGCCTTACATGTTACTCTGAATTAATCACCTCCCGATGAAAAAGTTTCTTTCAAAACGCTGCAAATCCCTGTCGGTAAAAAAAAATAAATAAATCATTGATGTGTTTCATTTAGTATGCAAATTACAGTTTAGGCAGGGAGAGCTTCATAAAACAACAAGTGCAACAGCATTAATTAAGAAAAGTAAAGCAAGAACATCCCTTCTATTAACAGTCTAATAACATTCAATGGAGAGTAAAGACAGGTGCCTTTTGTGATCCTTTGGTGAGAGCTGGAGCTTCGTGATGAGGTCTTGTCAGAAGAAATGGTTTTCTACCTGCATCATAAAAGGATAGACGTTTTTTAAAGATTATTCCTGCATAGACGGGAGAAATAGGCGATTGACATGAGTGAAGGATACAATGTGAACAACAAAGACGGAGACAGTGCAGCAGCAGCAGCAGCAGCAGTCAGGTCTGCAGATTAGATGAGGCCCTGCAGCTGTGTAGACTTCACGGCGAAGCTGCTGCTTCTGATCCTGCAGAGGTTGCAGCGATCGAATCTCGCAGGATCAAGCTGTGTCGAGCGCCTCGGACACTTGTCTGTTGAGTTTATTGGTAGATGGTGCGGATCTTAAGACGACGCTGAACGTCAGTGCAGTGGAGAATCACACCTGTTTCCTCCCCCCGTGCCAGTGAGGATGCCATCATGTCAGCTCACAACGTGATGTACATGCAAGGCTGACATTTTGGTTGAATTCTTAATACAAAGGAGTAACATCACGTCAGTGAAAAGGTCAGACATTGAAACATTTTTAATTAACTTAAGAACTTTATTTCCACTTGTCAGTCAACTGGTGGTGCAGCGAGAGTAGATGGAGGCGTGTTGTGTTGTAAGTGTGTAGCAGAGAAGCGTCGCTAAACTAGGAGACGATTCAACCCTTGTGAAAGAGATTCATCGTCCAGGTTAGCCCGTTAAACCACCTGTTTGCACCCTATTTAGATATTGCCTCATACTCTTGGTCACCTGATTCTTTCATGGCTCTGGTTCTGAGATCCGTCGTGTGTTTGGACCCCTGTATACCTCCATGCAGGTCTGGTTTTGTTAGGACTAAAACAAAAATGTTGTAATGTTGTAATGTTTGAAGGTAATTTGTGTTTCTCAGCTGTTATTTTATTCTTTTTTCATACCACACCATGTGATGAGACCCTGAAGCTGTTGCACATCACAGGATAGATTTTAACAGCCACCTCTTTCACCACTTATGAAGTTAATACATTAAAAAAAAGGCATTTAAAGGTTTTTATTTTATATTAGAGAGACATTTTCCAGCAGATTTATCCCTTGAAACCAAATTGGTGGACTGATTTTTTTCCCAAATTGCTGCAATTTTCCTGCAATCTACCGTCCACGCAAGGCATTTGGACATTTGACAGCAGGGAAATCAACATAAGATTGCATGTGAACTATCTTTAATCGTTTTGGAACAAACAGTTTCGTAGCAGACGAAAGTTGAACTTTTGAGAAAAGCTCTGGCAGAACCTCGCTGATCACAGTAATCACGGAGAACAAACGCCCCAGACATCCTGAGAGGCCGTCGAGAGACTCTCCGGGATTGAAAAGAAGAAATAAGAGTTCAAACTTTTTCCAAGCTTTTATTTCCAATGTTTGCTTTGAACGTCGGCCTAAATCTTTCACGATAATCCGACTGTGTGGGCACGGTCGGACATGAACGACGACACCAGCGGCCCATGCCTTGAGATTGGATTTCTTCTGCTGAGTTTTGTGCCGATTTGTGTTGTTTGCCTTTCTCGCACAGCTCATAAAAGCAAAATGACTCTCTCTGGTTTCACATTGTGCATCTGAACTCAGTGAAAAGGCTCTTCACTTTGCCTTCTGAACACTATTAATTAAGATAATGCTTCATTTATGGGTCTATTGGAAGGGATAATAGGCCAGTATGGCTGCAGTACATAATTAATAATGTAATTAGTGGTGTGTTTGTGTTTAGCTCAATAAATGTAGCTGTGCTGGTAGATCCTGCTGGAGTCAAGTGTGCACGCTCCGTTAGTGGATAATGTGCTATGTTTAACAAATTGCTCTCACATTTCTCCCTCTGCGTTCTTTCCTCTCGTCTCCCAGGATTCGAAGCTCTCAGCGGAGATTGTCGCGTCTCCATCCCTGGACGTTTTCCTGCCGGAGGACGAGGATAACCCGTACGAGTCCGTGACCACAGCCGTCACACGCAAGCCCTGCTCGCTCGATATCAACCACCAGTTCAACGTCTGTCCACGCAATGGTAGGACGAAGCAGAAAACGCCATTTTTCTATGTTGCAATCATTTCATTTTTGGCTAGCAATCAGTATTTTTGCAATTTAGCTCCCCCAGTTTCAGAGCGCAGTACCACTGTGCAAAATATGGACAGCTGCACATGTGCATTACATTACTTATGATAAAAAAAATAGTTGATATTGACATCAAGCAAGTCAGTTAGCAAATATTACTTACTGTACTAGTCCAACAGCAAGAAGCCCGGTATCTGTCTGTCAGCCTTTCATTTCACCAAGCAAGAAAAGTCAGTCCAAAATGTACTGTGGTCACACTCCTTTTCTTCTTAGCTTGCTCTGGTAATGTCCTCTGCTGAGCACTTCACATGGGAGATCATACCCAGAGCGCATGTTACATAGTGCAAGAACGGGCGTACATGGCGCATAAGTCAGTGTAGCATCAAAATGAACTAATCATTTATTAAAGACACAAGGTCCTTGTCTTTTAGAAAGGTCTCTGAAATGTCGACGTTTTAATAATAAATTAATGCAGAGGTGAAGAAGACTTTAGAGTTTCTTGTTTCTTAAGCCTCAATCTATCGAGATATCATGACAAATGATAATCTGTTAGAAAAACTTTGCTAACCTTAAAGAAAAAGTCCAGAATAGTAAGTTGTGCTCAGACTACTAGTCCTCCCAAACCCCCTTTAGCAAGGATACCTGCTGAATTCTTCAGTGTCTGTCTGCTCGTACTGCAGGTTTACAAGCTGCAGCACGAAAATATCACCAACTGTCTAAAGAGATTCAACACGGATACTTGTCAGTCATCGTACTGTATTCAGACAGACGCGCCACTGGACCAGCTGACCAGTGCAAACCTGCAAAAAGAGTTTTTAACTGTTGTGTAAACGCACTTTGTTTACTTAAAATGCTTTTGACGGTGGAACATATGGTGTCCTCCGTGTTTACTGCGTTCACAAGAATCCATATGAATGTCCCGCTGTTGTGACGATCACGACTTCAGTGCAAGACTTGAGCCACCAAGCGTATTGTCTGATCAACATTAACACGAGTCTCATCGCAGTGAACGGGTGTGGAAAATGTGGGTGAGGGTGTTGGGGTTATTGCTTTGTTGTAGTTGTGCCTCTAGCACTGCTTTGTTGGGATTTATTTCTTTAGGCGAGGACGTGTGATTTTAATTTTACACGCACAGATCAGATGTTAGTCCTGTCTGGAGCAAGGAAAGACTTCAGGATTAATGACAGTCTTAAATCTCTACTGCTCAGTATCCGTTTGCTTGTTTGTCATTCCATGTTTTAAGTTCCCTCCGTACAGACCCTGATCCTGCTCTGACACATCAAGGACTGTTTAGAGATCTCGGAGAGCACTGTTGCATATGTGGAAACAGTTATATAAGGCCTTTTGTGTGAGCTGTGTGAAGTCTGATAAATTGCCTCAAGTGATGTGATGTGTGGAGTTAGAATGAGGAGAGCTTACCAGACCTTTTGTAGCCCACTCCTCATCTCTGCTTGAGGCTAGCGGCTCGGAGCCACATTAGCTGCTAACACACCAGAATCTCAGACTGAAGTCTTAGCCGGTGAGTGGCACTAGCACAGTCTCCGGTTTCATATGACACGTCTTTATGGCGCTGTACGGGTTTTGATATTTGATAATTAATTTGCTTCATGTGGGAGTTGGTGTTTGTAAGAGGTATATGTGTTTGTCGAACATCTGACTCTTTAACTTCT
The DNA here is from genome assembly GCA_014281875.1 of Nibea albiflora. Classification (NCBI taxonomy): domain Eukaryota; kingdom Metazoa; phylum Chordata; class Actinopteri; family Sciaenidae; genus Nibea; species Nibea albiflora. Next base: position 6,275,146 of record CM024810.1, read on the forward strand.
AAATGCTCCATTACGTTTACAAGCTAATCACAAATGTAGCTTGTTTGGGTACACACACAGCAGATTTATGAAACAGTAAAACCAAAACAATGAGCTGAAAGAGTCTAAAACGCCCCTTAAAGCTAAGGGGACTGCAGTGTTAACTGATAGTTACCCGTGAGTCCATCGATATGAGCAACACCTTTCGCTGCACCTTGAATAGTGCATCTTTAACACAAGGCACCTTCCGTCTTAGCTTCAATGCATTCAGAGCGTTGAGTTAAGTTACAGAGAACCAGGGCAAACATTTCACTACCCTCCTCTTTCTGGAGTATAAATCCTGTCTGGGGTAGCTTCACCTCTCACTGGCTTCATACCTATTTTCAGTTTAGTGTGTGTGTTGAGTTAATTCTCCAGCCTTGGACCTCTCAGTCGATGCTGTTTTCTGTGGCTCATCAGTTGTTCGGTCTGCAGCGTTATACTTCAACACCCACGACAACAAACACCCACAATGTGCTCTTCCCTTTCCACTCAGCTCCCATAGCGACGCTACACACTGCAGGTTGTCACGGCAACTGCTTCACCGGCTGGTGAGTCACCTGTATGTTGCCATGGGAACTGCCTAGCTAGTGACACCCCCCCTCGACCCCCCCCCCTCTACTCCTTCGTTCACCATCAAGTCCCCCTCCTCCCCAGAGAGAGGCTGCTGTAGGCTTGTTTGTGTGTGTGTGTGCTCACGCGTGTCTCGTCCCACGTTTGGCTGTTACATCTCGTCTATGATTGGCTGCAGGATAGGGGAGAGCTGAACTGTCAATAGTGTGGATTGTGTGTGTGTGTGTGTGTGTGTGTGTGTGTGTGTGTGTGATCTGGGAGGTTAGCTGCTTCATGTCAAAGTGTCTTTTGGTAGAAAATTGCTCCACTGACGTAAGTGAGCAGTGTGGGTGTTCTGTTTGTTCTCAGCTCTCTAAATGCTGTTACCTGGCCAAATGAGAGAGAGAGAGAGAGAGAGAGAGAGAATGGGGATGGGAGCGAGAGAGAGAGACATGAGTGGATAATGTGGGAGAGCCGAGAAGGGAGGGAGAACAGCAAGAGTCAGAAGACAGAATAAGTGAGGGGAGAACTCCACGAATTTCCATATCATTGCTGAAAATGACTGGAAATGCCTCTGAGGCTGCAGATACTGTCTTGTTGCGGTGCGAGGCAGACATTAATGAAAGGTGAGAAAAGAGTCTGAGACAGAGAGAGGGGACAGAGCAGGTCGTCTCAGGCTAAGCCGTCGACATGAATTTAAATCTGTGACGCAGCAGGAGGGAAAATCCTGGATTCCTGCTTAGAGTCCAGTCACATGTTAGGCTAATTGGACATGGGTGTGAGTCAGTCAGGATATGATGATGAAGGAAGATGAGATGAGGAGAAGGGGAAAAGAGGCAAAGGGAAGAGCGGAGAGAGAGAGTTGCTGCATTACACTGCAAAAAAATGATCTGTTACTGAGCCTTAAAAATCCTCCTCTTGGCAAATGTTTTACTACGCACGTAGGATGAGTTGTTGTGATGAGATGTTTTTAAAATCACTTCTCGTGTTCAGACGTCACTTTCGAGCTGCTCGGTCGAGACGCAACATAAATGAGTCTTGGGGGTGTTGCAGCAAAAACGCAGCACAGAAGTCGAGAAGGCGGATAAAGGTTTCAGAATTACACACAGTGTGGATGCATAAACAGACATAAAATAAGGTCATTACACATCGTGCACCTGACAAACCCCCCCGGTGCCAAAAGCATCAAGTAGAAATGAATGAATAGAAGTTAAGATGGCACGTTGAGTCTTTGCAAAGTAATAGGAACAGAATATTCAGGAGGAAAGAACATGGTACACTATTAATGGAAAATGCCAAGAAGTACATAGGAGCATGAAGTACAGTGTGTCATAACATAACAAACACAAAGAAATATTCATTTCTAGAGGAAACAAAAGTCTGATTTTCTTTCTTTTAACACATTAGTTTTAGTTTCAAGGTGGTAAACTGTTGCAGCTGGCCGACAACGCTGCAGGTCAGGTTCATATTTTCTGTCTTTAACCTTGACTTTAAGGCTTTGATCACTTCTTGTGTCCGCTACCACACCGGCGCCTTTTATTTTGCTGTCAACGACGCTTTCCTGACAGAAATCTCCAGGCATGATCAGGAACACATTTAACACTGAGGCTAGTGGTTTGTTTATTTGGTGGAGATCAGCTACAGAATGCACACTTGAAGACGCAGGTGAGAGATTCTTACTTTGCGTTTTTGGGTTTGTTACCATAAAACTACTGACAAAAGTCGACACAGTATAAATAAGATCAGAAGTTGATCTGAAGTAGCACACCAGAGGTTTCCAGCAGAGAATCAGCTGATCACGAGACGAAACAAACACTCTGCATGACGACACAGTTTCTCTTCATGTTCACGTCAGGAGTTTGTCTGGAGGTGACAAATATGTTACAAATAGATTTATGTCTGTACTTTGATGAGCTCTATGACATCAGTAAGCGCACATGGCTGCTGCACAGACACAGTGATTATTTTTAATCAGCTCACACCTTCACCGCTCTGTCCACGGAGTCTTCAGAGTTTCTGGAAACAAGTGGACTGCATGTTAGACTCGCGTCAGCAGAAGTTGTCTCTTGGTTTACCAAAAAAAGCTTTATGTGGGACTGAAGGATGCGTGGAGGTATTTTTTGCAGCATAGGACCTGCCTGATATCCAACTGTCCTGTGCTGCTGGATAGTTGTCTGCTGCTGTCTCGAAGACGGCGCTGTACGAATCCACAGGCAATCAGGTCGGCTTTATCAAAATCCATCTGGCGACTGTCAGTCAGCGCAGTCGCTACAGAAACACCAGAGACCTGTTGTCAATGAAACTGCCACCCCAAACAACTTCTACTACATTGTCAAGCCTTGCCTTCTCGGATGTCTCTCTCTCTCTCTCTCTCTCTGCCTCGTTCTCTTTTCTTTTTGCTTTTCATCATTCCCCTCTTCTTTTGTCTTCCAGCAGCTGTTGTTCCGAGATTCCCCACGACCTCTTTGAAAGCACCGTCCCACTGTTGACACGGTTGTATTCATGAAGGATCACATGGGAATGTTACGCACGCATCTCCGACCGCACCATATGACAACTGTCATTTCTGACAGCGAATAAATGGAATTCTTCTGCTTTACAATGCAAAGTACGCTGAGCTTAATCCTACTCCTCAATAAGTCCCGAGGCAGTCTTTTTGTACATTAACTCAGGATTAGACTCGTTGTATTAGATGGATTACTTTCTGATGGAATTTCATTTGGTACAAATGAGGGGATCCGTTTCTGCCGCAACACTTGGCCGCAGATAAATTGTGTATCATGCGTTTCATTCATTCTACGCGTGCGCAGACTTGCGACAGAACTGTGTCGACCTTTTAAGGGACCGAGCAAAAACTCTCTGGATGAGCTTGACAGGCAAACATTTTCTCACTGTAGGAAAATCACAGATGTTGCTAATTAATGATGCATTCCCAGGAAGCCGTGACAGAGTTTCTATATCGCGTCACTTCTTATTTATTGTGCACTATATTTACCCCTGCATCGTTTTTTTATGAGTGTCTGAATTTGAATGTGAAGTTTGTGCAGTACACAGTGCCCAAAAAAAAACAATCCCCACAATGGAGGAAAAAAGTAGCACCCGTGTCATGTACACTGCTTTCAGCTCTGCGTTTTGTAGACGCGGAATTCACTGTGGCCTGACAGCGGTGACGCAAAGTGATATTTCCCGATTTAAAAAGCACAGGCGTGATCGAAAATGTTAAAAACAAGCGTGCTCCACTGAGGTGAGCTTCTTCCAGCATCTGGAATCGTGCGTACCTGGCTCAGTGTCATCTTTTATGGGAGGTGAGCCATGAAATTAGCTTCATCATGAAACAGAAGCTAAATCACACGTAGAGATGATCTTGACATAAATTAGACGTCGAAGCAGCAAATAACTCAGTTGTAAGACAGTCGATCAGCTGTTATCAGATCTACCACGATGGCTTTGAGCCGCCGGGTCGGCAACACAAAAGCACGGCGGGTGCAATGTGATCCTGGAGATATGAAGGCAAGGCGGCGAGGTGGCGGCGAGGTGGTGGTGGTGAGGGACCCGAAGCCTCGCGGCATCCAGTCGCGTGTGGACGAGACAGAAAGAGCAGACCGACTCCTCCCGAGATAAACACACAGTTGTCTTCAGCTGGTAAACAAGCCACTCCTGGCGTGTACGACATGAAACCGCGAATCTGTGTGTGTGTGTCCTCCTCAGTACTTCAGAAGGTCTGCACGTCGTGCCGCGCATCTTGGTGAACTTTTTTGTGACAAAAATATGTCCAACACACTGATGGAGATCTTCAATTCCTCTTACATTTTTAGTTATTTAATAGAGATCATTTTTGGTGGCAGTGTGAAGGAATCTGTAATAAGGTGATACGTCCTTGTCTCAGCTCGTAATCCTGGTTCCCAATTTAGGTTCCCGTTTAGGATGTACAGAGCTCTGATGAGCTCTGTTTTGTTTTCCATATTTAGCCTGACAAATTCTGTTAATTCTCATCAGCCGCCACGTGGCTTGTGTCGGAGAAAGAGGCAGCAGCGCTCCATCTATGAATGAATTCTGATCAGCCGGTCAGGTCACAGTGAAACAGCTTCTTACCAAGGACCATGGTGCTACATCAAACATAGTGCAGACAGCAGACAGGACATTATATGCTGCTGACACTGCATAAAGCGGAGCACGTTCAGACAGTGCAGACGCTGCTGCTACCCGTCAGGTTTATGAATAAAGCCCTCAGTCTTTTGTGTCTTACCCTCCCTCCCATATTAAATTCCACCCCGAGTTCTCTTTGGTGGATTAAGCTGTGATGTTGCGGCGTTTCGCCCCATTTATGCCACTTAGGCTGAGAGTGGCTAATGGCAGCAAGTAGTAACTCCAGGGCTTTGCCATTAAAAGGGTCGAGGCCCATTGACTTGTTGAAAGAGAGGCAATAGAGTGTCTTCCTCTTTGACAGCCGGGAGAAATCGATGTTTGGCAGCGGCTTGCGCGTGCTCACACGCAAACCAAGTTTAGTTTTGAAGTTTGTTTCAGTTGTGTAGTTCTGCATTTGATCTGTCGGGCTTTTCACGAGAGGTTTAAGACGTGTTTTCATCAAAGATAAGCCGGCTGGTCAAAAACCAACAATAAGTGAGTCTGTCTCAAGACTTTCAGTTTTCAGACCTCAAGTTTTAAGAAATTCTGAGTAAGTCTTAGCACAGTGAACGCAGCTTGAACTGGAATAAATAGTGATTTTTTTTCTTTGGGACTTCTATTATCTGTGGATTTGGTTTTCAACTCAGTATTTCCGGCATCGGTCCGATGTATGTGAGAATAACTCAAAATAGCAATCCCAGTGTTCATGGTTAAAGAACACTTTACCCAGTGCAACAGTGTGGCTCATCGATATGTCTTTAGTTTTTTATTGAAGCACAGATGAATAGTCTATATCTGACTCAGACGATAAAGACAAAGAAAAATAAAATATCACCAACATTAGTTTTAAAAAAAGAAGTATTGATAACTCTGAACTGAAACGAACAAAACACGTAAAGTCGTCCTGATTGTTTGATATCTAGTTTAATACATGAAACACTCAAAATCTTTCCAGAACTGCTTGTTGCATCAAATCTTGACATCAAGTTGCCAGAAAGCGATTTTATGTTACATAACAGAGCGCGTAGTGAGAGTCCATTTTTTAATTTATTTTTAAATCTTTTATCGCAGCTTCCTCGTCTCCTCGGTCATGTTTGATGATTTGATTTAGTTAAAGCTGCTCGGTATTTCAAATTTGAGAGAGAAGCTGTGACTTGTCAAGCGGACATAGAGTGAGGGCAGCTGCACACACACGGTTGCGGTACACATATGAAAATGCCACATGTCAGATTGGCACGGAGGCAGAACCGACAGCCTGAAGAACACGTCTGAAAATTGACAGTTTTTGTCTTGTTAGTCCGTCAGGAAGAGGACGGCTGATGTCGAACGCTCAGCTCTCGCCAGGCTTTCGCTCAGACTCTGGTCCTCCTGTGCTGCATGCCTGCATTAACAAGCTGTGCAGCTGGCCTTCGACGTACACAGAGGCACGTCTGTGTAAACCTGGGCCACCGTCGCGCGTATCTGTTTCACATTTTCCCAGATGTTACACACCACATATCTCGAACGTATGGATGTTAGGTATGATACCTTACAGGCATTGCATCAGCAGTCTCATGCATATGTTATATCATATATGCACCTTTATACGCACATGAACACATACTCTCTTTTGCAAGAAGGGCTGAGTGCGTTTCCCAAGAGTGAGCTCAAGGCAGATCTGAAGGAAGCACACACACACACACACACACACACACACACACACACACACACACACACACACACACACACACACATCTCACATCCATCATCAAAGCCTCAGTGTTGACAGGCTTATTTACTCAATAGGACAAAACCTCCGTCTCTTTCTATATTTATCCCCTCTGTTGCATCCTTCCTTTCTTCTCCCTTTCTCTCATTTTCCCAGTTTTTATTTTATCTATTTACGCCCACATTTAATCATTGATTCAGCTCCAGGCAGCTCTTTATGTTGTGTGTCTATTTGTGTGTGTGTGTGTGTGTGTGTGTATGTGTGTCTTCTTACACAACCCCTGTGTTTGCACACGCGTGCGCGTACACACATTAAGAGACACATGTGTTGATAGATGTGGGAGCATGCTGCGAAGCTGTGTCACTCTCCCCTGAAGGACTGATGTGTGTGTGTGTGTGTGTGTGTGTGTGTGTGTGTGTGTGTGTGTGTGTCTCTGCGTCTGCAGCCAGACTGTTGAAATTCAAAATAGATGTACGACGGGAGCTGGTGGCAAATTCTGACTGAGCTGTAATAATTCACAAATGCAGTTATTGTCACAGAGAAATGATCATTTAATAAAGTTTCGATACTGGGGGGGGGGGTATCCTGGCGATGGCTTCCCTTCTCTCTCTGTTGCTGCAAAAAGTTTTCTCAAGGTTGTGTTAAGATCTCCAACGAGCCCTGTTGCTTGTTGTAGAGAGGATGTGCCCTTGCTGCTGTTTTTCTGCTGCATTTCATCTCGTCAGAGCGATATCTTCCTGTGTCCTTGCACAAATTCCCCAATAAAATATCAGAAAATGAGCCGTGGTTAGTCAGCTACTGGCTCAACCTTTTAAGCTATATTCATGTCTCTGTACAAAAGCTAATCAAAGACTACATGTCAGAGCTTCAGGCGCACAACAAAGAAAAGCTAAATTGCAACATAACGGCTAAGATCAAACCTAAAATTGACTTAATACTATACTTCAAAGCCGGTTGTTCAAATGCCGCAGACCGGAGAGAAAAGCAATTTGTATCTCGGATTCTTAGGGAGAGACGAGGCTGTGAAGTCACTGACACGGGCGGAATGGAATCAGGTTTGGCAAGCGTGAGAGCAGTTCTTTCATTTTCCAGTCATCTCTTTAGTAATTCACACGTAATGATCCACCAACAACAAACAAGCAGATGATCAAAAAAAAAAGAAAAGTCATTAGAGTTTGGAGTTGTGTCAGCTAAGCCCGACTAGAGTTGACAGTCGCTTGGAATTGAACCCAGTTGAACCCACGCGTCGAAGCCAGCGTCCTTTCTTCTTCCTTTTCTGGGTGTTTGGAGGTTTTACTAACTTGGCACGAGTTCACACTTTTCAGTTAAACATATTGATATTTTTTTTGGATTTAATTAAACTATACTAAGTATTTTTAGACTCCACAAACGTGAAGTATTTCTCAGTATTTCTATTTCTAAAATCCTCACTCTGGTTCTGCTGCTACCCAGTTTGTGAGAACATGCAGAACTTTTAGTCCTTATCCATCGCTGTTCTGATTTGTCCTTGGGTTATGTGAATATTTCTGCACACTGTCATCTGTGAAACAGTACCGAATGTCATAAACGGGGTCTGACTGTGAAGCTGAAACTCTTCTTGGATTTAATGAGCCCAGTTGTGTCCAGTGTGTGACGATGTTAGTCCCTGATGGGACATCGATAACCAATCACAGTTCTAGAAATTGTTTGACACCAAGTCATAGGATGAATATTTCTTCTTGAGGATTTTGTGGGCTAATTTGACCAAATCTGTTGATATAAACCCAGAAAGTACTTCAGCAAGAGTTTAGAAAATGACATGAGATCAATAAATCTCTGTCTCTCTGCTCGGGGTGGCCTCAGCGTGTCATCGAGCCACCCTTTAAGGACCGCCCACAAAATCCTGGACTGAAAACTGGTGAAAAACTGCACATTTCAGTAACATATCATTCAAAGTCTTCTCACGTGTTTTAAGCAACTATTTTCCAACATATTTAATGTGTTTTGAAAGAAACCTCCCTTGACTTTAAGCAACAATCCCTCCACAGCACATGTAACGGCTCTGCTGTTACTGATCGTGATAGTCTATGTGTGTGTGCCTGTGTGTGTTAAAGGTCCTTGCTAGGTCTCACACCATGATTAGATGATGCTCTGGTGTTTAATGGGATCATGTAAGCAGGTGGCAGCTGACAGAGAGCCACTGGTGTGTGTGTACGTGCAGTGTGCATGTTTATGTGTGTGCATGTGCCCTGGCAGCAGTATTTTAGGAAAGGTGTGCTGCTCTGTGTTTTGTGTCTCCTGCCGTTGATTAAGACAGATGCTTCCCCCCTCTGAAATTTAATTCAGGCTGCTTCAGCACTTCCCTTCTTCTTTTCTTCTTTCCCCTTCCCTTTGTTAAATGATCATACACTGGGGAAATTCGCTCTGACACCCCGGCTCTGCGCTCAGCAGCACACACGTACGCTCATGTTGTGCGCCTGTGTGTGAAAAGCTGGAGATAGACGTCAGGCTGTAATGGGCGGCCATCATATTTCCCTGCTCTGGCTGTTACAGAGGGCTGTCAATTTACAAAACACACTCTCGTCACGTCGACTCTCGTGCTCTCAACGCATCTCTGTGATTGCCCGTGCATTAGGTGGAAATCCTCTGCGCGACACACGAGGGGCTGAGCCGAACACTCACTTTACTTAAGGAGTCATTTTTATGCCAATATGACATAAAAAGTTAGACGGCTGATGCAGCTCAATAGTAAGCCTAAAAGTTCTCCCGTCATAACTGAGGCGGCCGGGAAAAGTTAAAAAAAAAAGATAATTAGGGAGGAAGACGAAGCACGCTGCGGTGGCTTCAAAACTGCGATCATGCTGCACAAGCTCTTTAGAGGTATCGCCCATTCGCTGCCTCTTTTTTTGGAGCGGCTACTAATTTTGGAAAAGCGTGAATGAAGTGATGTGTAGTTTACGCTGAAAGCATGCTGCACAAATCATCTGTGTTTTGACTCATTTAAGGTGGATTAGATCTTGGTAGTGAGTGATTTAAAGGGTAACTTTGGTATTTTTCAACCAGGGTCTTATTTTTTTGAATCCAAATGACTAATAACATTTTTCTTCTTCTGAGTTTGGTCCAATATTGTGCGAGAAAATTGTCAGACACTTCTAATAACAATCTGAGCAGCTCGGTGCTATTTTGACCAAAAGGAAGTGTCAGAATTTATCGTCAGAATTAGTCACTTTGACACAGACACATGGCAGATGTGTGGTCACTGGTGGTAATATGATGAACCTAATACATCTAAACCTAATTTTATGACGCTCAATAATAATTTCCCAATATAAGTCCCAGAACTGTCACATTTCAATAAGCAACAAATGTTTCCACGTTAAAGTGCAAAGGACTCACTGGTGAATCAAAGCAATGCCCCATGTTTGAACGGACACTTGTCGTATAGTGTGCCACGTGGAAGACAGTCCGCTTCACAGATTGTCTGACAGCGTCCGCGATGCGCTTCCTGATGCCAGGGTTAATGACATTCCTAATCCTGAAAGTCCTTCTCTGCCGCGATCACCTTTGCGCGTCATATAGGTCACGAGAAAACTCCACGACTGGCCGCGCTCCAGCCGGTCTCTCAGCCAAGTCACGGCAGGACTTTGATCACCAAAGTGGACACAGTGAACATCTTGAGAGAAATAACTGCCGTGCAGTCCGACCCGGCAGTTAGCTGACGGCTCTGGATTTATTGTACAGTGTCAGTGATCGCAAAATGAAACACAATGCTGTACTCTGTCTACAGTACCTGTCTCTCACTCTTTCTCTCTCTCTCTCTCTCTCTCTTTCTCCAAGGTCACCTGTCCCATGCAACGGTGAGTGAGGGGGAGAACAGTAACCATGGCAACTGCTCAACGGGCCCAACTCCAGACTGCTCGCCCCCCTCCCCCGACACGGCTCTGAAGAACATTGAGAGAGTCATCCGCCCACAGGTGAGTGCACACACAGACACACACACACACACACACACACACACACACACACACACACACACACACACACGCTAATGAATGTGTTGCAGAGGCACCTGATGCATTATTGAACATCACAGTATCCACCTACAAGTAGCTTAAACACCTGCACCCACCCACACACACACACACACACACACACACACACACACACACACACACAATGGTAAACATCTTTGATTGTTTGGTTTCATTTGCACTCCTCTCTCCGTCTCTGTCAGTCACTCTCATAGTAAATTGGAGTTTGGATTATCTGAGCGTCCTGTTGTGTAAGTCTGTCTGAACATCATATCCTGCTCATATGAACCCAGATATCTATGCTTGAGTCTTAATACTGTGGATGTAAACACAAACAAACCTGATCACGGTTTGTTCGTTCAGTGCGACTTCCATCTTTGGGTCATGATACAATTCAAAACCTGTCCTCAATTTTAAGATTTGTGCCCGTGGTCTGCATTGTTCTGTATTCTCTGCAGCCGTACCACCTGCAAACCTCCACAACTACATAATTGTAGCTTTGAAACGTTCTGGCCTGCCGTCTCCTCAACTGGGGGCCTATTAAAGACTGTGCTGTTGCACTGTTACCTCCAAGTCCATCACCTCCTTGTACAATGGTGACACGCAGCCATTGTGAACGTTCTAACAAAGACGCATTACATTCGGCCTTTCGCGCTTTGGATAACTTTTTGCCCGTGCGCTTGCCGCTGAAACATTCAAGAGCAACAGGGGCGAGAACGCCGGGACGTTAATTGACAGGGCGCGTACAGCTGCAGACGAGGTGGTGCGTGGTTCAGCCTTGACGTGATGAGTCACTGCAGGGTGTGGGAGCTGATTTCTGACAAATTATTGCAGTAACTTTTTTTAAACATTTATCTCACGTGTCAAACTTTTACTTGAATAAACTGTTTAATTGCAGCGGACCAATGACAAACTCTCAACTGAAGGAACTTGTAGTCAAGTCACATAGTTAGTCATTATCTAAACCAGTCAGTTGATAAATTAATCTCAGGCCTGACGTTGATAATTTGGAAGGATGTAGTATCTAACGTGATCCAGATGATTGAGGAGGCAAATCCAGCAGGCTGTTCAAAATTCAACGTCCGGGCAGCCTGAAGCTAAGGTGGGTTCATCTACCGTTGAAATGATGATAGAGAAATGACTCATGCATATTTGTGCGGAATCTAATAAAATGCTGCAATATGATTATTTCATGGAAGGGGGCTCCTGGGAAACCGGTGTGGTATTATTAAAGAAATATGTAATAAATATGTATCATCATGTCAGCTCTAAAACCTGATGTGTACACCTGAATTCTCAGAAAACTCCACTGTCTTGTACAACAAGAAAAGATCAAAGATTAATAATGTCCCACTGATGACGAATGGCTTCAAATCAACGTTCAGAACTTAAAATGCAGCAACAAGTCGTCCTCATTAGCGGCTTGAGAGTAATTTAGTCCTCTCACTGGGAAGAACGTATCAGGCACACGAGCTCGGCGCGAACGTTTCACACCTTGATAATTAAAGGCAGTTGTTGTCTGCTAATGACGTGTGACATAACACTGAGAAAGATACCCCTCAGAAAGGGCTTGTGTAGTGTAATGATGAATCGTGAAATGTTAGTTTACTGACGCGAAGCAAAAGGTCTGACAGCGGGGTGAGATCATTCTCAGCTTTTTTTTGGAGATATATTTAAGATAGACACTTGTTTCCTGTTCGATTAAGAAAATAAAAGCTCTACAAGAAGACAACATTTCACCTGCCTCTAACTCTGAATGTCCTTTAGTCACCCCGACGTCTTCCCTTCCCCCCTTGTATCCTACCTCGCCTCCTCTCCCATCATCCCCTCCTCATCATGGTCCTATCTTTGGCATGTTAACTAATGTGTGTAGAGGGATCACACGCCGTGCCCAGCGGGCTTCCGCTTGGCTTGAAGCGCACATAATCAAGGAGCGCCAGAGTTCAATTTTACAGCACCTAATTAATTCTGTGGAATTCATTTGATTTCCTATTAGTGCCCCCGCTGGCTGTTTCATCAGCGCGCACTGTACGGCAAACAAATCAGGATAAAATGCACACAAACTGTTGCAATGTATGGACGTGTCTGGTACAGCGACACAGTCCCTCCTGTTTTCAGGATTTGAATATTAATTTGAGGGTTTCAGGCTTACACAGCGGGGTTAAACTGGGATTAAATTTGACTGTTGTTAGTAAACAGGGTTATACAGTGAAAGGGCAATTTGATCAGATGGTTTCCTGACATCTCGCAAACAATTATATGACTCTATATTAAATTATTTCGAGCAGTAACATTTTCTCTGACAGATGACTTTGGACCAAATTGAATAATACATCAGATGTGAATCTCATTGGAGGCTTTGATATTAAAACTTCCACGAACTGTTGTAATGCGTACACTTCACAAATTTTCTGATTTAATTATTCTATTTCATGCTGTCATTTGTATCATTTCTCTTCAGTTTTATTGCCCCGAGTACCGCGTGTTACAAAGATGAATAGTAACCACAGGAAGAATAACATAAAGCAGCCCCTCAGTGTCTCCACTGTTCACGGCACGTCACGTTGACAGTGTGTGTTCTATTATAAAGGGAATAGAGCAAGCTTATGTATTATATTATATTATATTATATTATATGAAGCTTGATACTTACAGTATCACAGTTATGTCCTGTCTTCCGTACAGTTTGACTGATAACAACATCAGTACAGTACAAGACAGGAAACTGGGGAAAGTTGATCGCAGATTGTCAGGCAACTGCGTCCGTCACGTAACCCTTACACCCTTACACCTTGATTTTTGTGACTTGGAAAACTTGAAACATAACAACATTGAAATAATGTTGACATAAATGGACCCGTAAATCAGCGGCCAACGTGAGATCTGGCAACTAGCAGGAGACAGAAAGTAATTTTTATTGTTTTATCTGTTGCAAATCAAGATTTTCTTAAAGTGGCTACCTCATGAAACTAGACCTAAATAATGTGGGCTCACTGAATATAAGACTAGTCTGAGACTCAATGACTTCCTTCTTTGGACATTTTTTACAGTGTGTAAACCTCCTCGCTCCTCAAGGCTTGTTGCCGCAAATAAAAATGTTTGAGTAATTTATCTCTTTTAAATCCGGGTTTAGAAGAAATTATTCAGCTTGTGTCGCGCTTAATGCTGCCTGCCGCATTGACCACAAGCCAGTCGCTGATAAAAAAAAACATGTGATCAGTGTGGAAGAGACCGCACAGATTATATTGACTCAAATCCATGGGCTTCAGTGTTTGGGTCGTTTTTATTTCTTTATCCCGCGCTTCTTGTCCAAAATGTCAGCTGGACATATAAGCTTTCCACAAGCTCTTGATCACAGTCATGGGCAGATGGGAAGTGGACAAAAAGAATGAGGGGATAATCAAATAGATGAATAGAAGCAGAGAGAGGGAAGCAAGAAGGACAGCATCATGGGGTTATCAATTTCATACCCAGTGGCTCGGTGTCCTACTTTGCTGTGTGTGTGTGCAAATTTTAATAACCATTACTTGCCTAAGAGAGATTCCTGGTTAGAGTCAACACATGATAAAACTCGTGTTTGCACCCACAAAGGCTGAAGCTGGTTATCTCAGACAGTCACATGGTTACAGTATGACATTGCGCGCACACACACACAGACACACACCTATGCATGAATCTTCTGTACTTCTGTTGTGGGGACTGATTCACATTTTAGATCTTAAAGCAGCATTAGATATAAATATATATCTATAAATTAGATATAAAAATCTTCTTTGATGACTAAAAGCCAGTCTCAGATTTAATCTTGTCTGGAGGCCACTCGCTCGGTCACACTATCTTCTTCTCTTCTTTGCTCCTCCGCCGCCCTCTTTATTTGCTTTGCCTCTGCTAAGCACGACGCTCCTCGTCTGCATTCCCTCTTGTCCCAAGCCTTAAAACCTCCATTTCCTGGTAATCTGAAGCACCTTTGGTACCGGCGTAAGCACTTACAATCCCCTGGTACTCTGCGGACACATTCCCAGGCAGCACTGCTAAGTACAGAAGCTAACAAGCTAACAGCAGCTACAGTTTGCAGCAGTTTACTTCACTGTCCATCAGGAAACTGAACTGTACTTCCCATTCTGTATCTCCTGTTCTCGCTGATACTTTTGATAACGGACAAATGTACTGTAGCTCTCTGCAGCACAGCCTTTAAAACTCTTGGTTTCAGGGTTAAGGTCACATTGTTGGAATGAGTTGAAATGCGTAAAGGACAAGGCTTTAGATGCTCAGTGTGTTTGCTACTGTATGCGCAACCACATCCAGGAAAGACATCAATAGTGTGTCAGTCCACTTCCTCTGCCTGTCCGTGCCACTACTGTATGCACATCTTTAAACAGGTCACAAATGTTCTCACTCGCCAGTTTATTATAGGTACATAAGCTAAAACTAATGCAGTCTCATGCAACAGTCTTGCAATAAATTCAAACTTCATGGAGGTCAGTTAAATTCAACGATTCTCAAAACCGTTTTATGGAGATGCTGATTCAACGTACGGTCACTCGGAGGAAGTAGTTTGTGGTCCATTTTATCAGGAGGGATTAAAAAGTAATTTAGTTCCCATCGATATAAATGCGATTGAGAAAACATTAGGAGCATCTCTCGGTACAACCTCAACGCATTTCAACGGCAGCTCAAATTACAACCTCCAAAATGACCATAAAGTTGGAGCAACACCTCTCTGAAACAAAAAAGGAACATTATAACCTCCCCGAAGGTGGAATTTATTGCAGAGCGGTTATAGCTCTGCACTGTAGTATCGCCTGCACAACAGCAAACCTTACTCACGTAGGAGCAAAGAGTGTTTTTGATGGGACTATAAAACATAGTTTCATTAGCCTCATCCTTTAAGGTTAAGAGCAAAGGAATGCATCGCTGCGTAGAACAGCTTCTCTGTTTGTTGTTACTTTCCATAACGGGGCCATTCACGAGATTTACAGTATAGTATGCACTGCACGCATTCATATCTACTGTCACACATGAACACATTGCGTTACATATGTATGAACACACACAGGAACGCACACCGTGACAGTCTGATGGAGCAGATATACACACTCAAGAGTGGAGTGTGTGGATAAGGCAGGCTAACTGGTTTTTAGAGGCACGGAGATTGTAGATGTTTTCCCGTACAAAGGTCGAGAGGATGCAGAGACACACTCGTGGTACTCAGTGGAACATGTGCAGAATATGGCACAGCTGTCACCATCGGAGGGAGCGCTAAGAAGCAGGCTTGCAGCCGGTGTGTGTTTGCTCTAAATCCCTCTGGGGAATCTGCTTAAGGAAACTGAATGACTTATAATCTCGCCAAATGGATGTCGTCAAGGTGCTCTTGAGCAAGGCACCTAAAGATTAGCATCGTCAATAAAAGTGAGGGTATCGATTTTAGTGTTTTCCTGAAGTCGAGATGGGTTTGTTTTGACCAGCACGCATCTCGTGAACTTAAAGGTGATATGTGTAATTTTAACATCAGCGCAGAGTCATTTTGAGATGACAGCATAATTATACAGAAGTAAGCAAACAAGACATCACAAAAAAAAAAAAAAATGACTGCCAGGCTCTGCCAGCCCAAAGATATACTTAGAAAGTACACTGTTCTTTAATGTTCTTAAGATAGGAGCTGAGTGTAAACCCAACAGAAGATGTTGTATCATAATCGTTAAAACCAAAGAGAGAACTAGACTCGTCTTCTCTACAGGAAACACGAGACTATGGAAAACTTGTTCCTCAAGCCAAACCAGGTCTATAAACAAATGCCTTTTTTTTCATCATCTGTTTATCATTTTAGGTTATTTATGTGGCAGAAATGCTACATTTTCTGGCTTCAGGTTGTCAAATGTGAAGTATTTTATATCTTAATATAATACAGTAGATGTTTTTGTCCAAAGAAACAGCTGGAAGATGTTTGGAACTTTTGATATTTTCACCATTTTCCGACCTATCGTATTGACTAATGATTAATTGACTAAGAAAAAAAAAAGCAACAACTAGGTAAAATAATGAAAAACCTATCGAGCTGTATTGCCGTTAGGTTACCATAATTTCATCAGCATTTCAACATTTTTATTATTTTTTTTTATAGTGGGACTTGTGGACCTATCTTTTTTTTTTCTCTCCCACCAGAAAATCTCCAGATTTTTAATCCTGCACGCGTGCACAGACAGATCACTAATCACTTTGGCATTAGGAGCTCGTTAATTTGTTCACATCAATCAGTTTGCCGCTGTGGCTATGTTTGTGCTGAATACACACACAGAGTCACTTGATGATCCGTCTCTGACAGTGTTGCTCCAGTCGACTAATCTTCCAGCAAATTAGCTCGGATCTGCGCATAATTACAGCCCGCGCGTGTAACGTACAGTTCTACATATAGGAGTCTGCATTTGTGACATGGCTTTATCGAGGAAATATTGTAGACCGCACGTGAACGGATAAACAAAAGAGCGCGAAAGGAGTGAAAATGGAGAAGAAGAGCCACGAGGCGAAGGGAGAAAAAGATCGATTCACTTTCACGCACTGTCAGCTCGTTCCTCTCATCACCGCTGGCGGGTTACTGCACTCCGCCTGAACGTTTTAAAGTTGCTGGGACGACTCTGAGACCTTTTTATGGGGGTGTGAGAGCGCTTGTTGAGGTTTGCTTTCCCAGGTAGCAGGGTGCCCGAGGCCCCACAGGAGGTGCGTGGGTCCCTCGCTGCTAATTGAACTGACTTACGCTAACGCTAAAAGCTCTCCGGTGGGAGTTAAACATCTGAGCTGTTTTCTGCTGTTTTTCCACTTGCATTAAAAGGATTTGTATGTAGCATTTAGATGGTTTCAATAAATCCTGCAGTTCATTCACCTCACTAGCTGTTAGCCAAGAGGACTGCTAGCTTTCACCGGCCTCTGCCCTGCATTTTAAATTGTGTGCAGATGTAACATCCGCGCGAAAGCTGCTGTAATGTAACAGGTAGCAGACAGAAGGTGAATTACTTCAAGTCCAAACTGAGCTACAGTAAAGCTTCCTGGGTTTCTTACAATTCTAGATGATGGACAAAGTAAAAGATGGTTTCATCAGACTGATGGTCCTGCAGGAGTAAATATACCCAGGTGGAGTGAGACAATCACTGCAGTAGAAAGGCTATTTTTTTGTGTGTGGAAACAAAAACAAGCTGTTTGCTCTGAGCAAACCTTCAAACCCTCCAGTGATAGAAACACAGAAACGCCACACCAACTCCAACACGAGGAAACGTTTGTCCCACTGACGTCTGAAACTCCTCGATGCATACGTTCTGTATCTTACATAATCTTAGATCTCTGCTTCGCTTCGATGACCATCACCTGTGTGACGGATAAGATAAGTTGCTCCTACCTGATTGTTTCCACAAGAAGAAAAACTAAAGTGAAAGAAGTAAAGAAACCGCAGTGTTCTTTGAGGAAAAACTGAAAGAAATGAGGCTGTGCCAAGGCAATAAAACTGATTTAATATATTACCCATAAGTGCTTCCACTACCACATTTATCATGACCTGCTAAGAGACTGCTACAATTGTAGGAATATTTTATTTTCTTACTTTTTTTTTTTTACTTTTGAATTTCCAACAGCTAACAAAAAGGCTTCATGGAACCGTACAATACTTCAGTCTCTGGCAAGGCTCAGACACGCATACCGCTGCATGAAGCATGCTTAAGTCTTTAGAGGGGGGCACTATATATGTTAATGTCAGTGAAATCGTCTCAAAGTGTGTCAGTACCTGAGAGACTCACCTGAGTGAAACTTCCTAAAGTTGCTCCTCGTGCGGAATAATAAAAGATTGAAGGGAAAGGAAGGCAGCGTGTCAGAAGAAAATGCAGAATCAAGAGCTGAACAGCAGAGTGATGGTTTCACGAGCTGCAAGTTAAGTTTGTTTTGGATGTGCGAGGGTGTTTACTACTTTTACTTTATCCTCTTGTCATCTTGTCTTCTGAGCTTTGTGCCTCCCGAGTTTGTTATTTTGCATCTTTTTGTGATTGTGAAGCAAAAACAACTAACGCTACAAAAGACGCGCATTGCTCCATGTCCAACATTGTTAACTCTGCTCGGCTACCGTTAACAGACAAAATATCAATTAAGCACATTATGATGATTACATGTCAGTTCCCTGCTCATGTTAAATTGCTTAAATAGTCAGCTGGTAAAGCGATTTAATGGAAATGGCAACATTTTGGAATAAATATCCCCCTCCAAATGAACATACAGTGTTCATTCATCAACGGTGGAGCCCCCCGTTTCCGAACTCCACAGCATCTGATCTCCTAATCATGATAATTTTATGATAATTGATTATCCTGTTATTCATAATTTAGCGCACACTTCCTCACGCAGAAATGAGCACTTTTTAAAAATGAGAGCAAAGAAATTTAAACGGCAAAACGGCATCTCACCTCATCTTCGCTGAGGAAATTACATTTTTTTGGCTAATAGGTGTGTCATTTATTAGCCCCCAGGCACAAACACACACATTAGCGACTTGTTAAATGGCGTTTTTTTCCCCCCAAGGATGCTGTTCAAGGAGGGGAAAATGTCTTTTTGCTGTAGTTCACTGAGGCATGGAGAACCTGCTCGTATATGTGTGTGTGTGTTTGTGTGTGATTGTGTGTCTGCGCTCATTAATCCCCTCCCAATCGGCCGTGACATGTTCATTAGACTGCTGCCCGTTTGCATTGTTAACGCTAAGCCTCAGCCAGACCTACAGTACGTGTGTATGTTTTGTGTGTGTGTGTGTGTGTGTGTGTTTTTCTTTACGTGCGAGCTCTTAATAAGCGGAGAGAAGACACCTTCAGTTGTTAGAAAGAAGCAGAAGTCAAATACACAGAGACGAGGCAGAGATAAGTGCGGGAATAAAGAGACGCTTAAAGGATGAATGGGAGAAGTTTGAATTGCTCATTAGACTTTAGACGGCTCACAAAAG
This sequence comes from Nibea albiflora, assembly GCA_014281875.1. Taxonomy (NCBI): domain Eukaryota; kingdom Metazoa; phylum Chordata; class Actinopteri; family Sciaenidae; genus Nibea; species Nibea albiflora. The sequence continues at coordinate 6,294,524 of CM024810.1, forward strand.
AAGACACACAACCACAGCGTCAGCCTCCCACTTTCTAACACCACAGAGTCGCATCACGGCAGTTCCATCATTCTGGGTTGATTCTGTTTCATCTCATTTATTTTGGGACGCTTTCTTTTAATAGTCGTTAAGCCTGCGGCAAAGTAAGCGCAACAGGTGGTGCTGTATTCATGGAGGTACACTGAATGATGTTGCTTTTGATATTACTGTCTTTTTTGCTACTTAAACGTTGGTCAGTGCTTTTAATCACAAAGAGGTCATAAAAAAAGTTTTTAAAAAAGTAGCAACCACCACTGCTGGGAAATGAAGTCAGTGTAATGTAGATGTGATTCCTCTAGTGGCCACTTGAGGCTGGCTGCAGTCAGTCTCCATAAGCCCCCATGTTCAAATGTCCAACTTCACAGCAGAAATAAACATGTTTACAGCCTGGTACAGAAAACAGTTTTGGTCTCTATCACTAATTTCCCCGCTCATGACAACTGTGAGGGGGGTAAATTTCTTTTTAACTCACCCATACAAATGATATTAAGGATTAAAGTTACGCATAATTAACACCACCTTCGCTTGATTGACAGGTAGGTACCGTTACAGAGGGCTTATTCAAGCACCCAGGCGTCATTCGGCCGGCCTCAGGTCCGACGACGATCCACGTCCAACATTTTAGGCTTCAAAACAACACTTTGGAAACGTGACGTCACTCAGGCTCTGTCCATTCTTTATACTGTCATTGCTGAACACGTGTTTTCGAAGCTTGTATGTTGCCCCACTCCTTGCCTTCCTGTTGGGCTCATGCATCAACGTCCAATTCCCCGTTGCCTTCCTGGGCTGGGCTGTGATCTTGTTTAGTTGATGCATTGGTCCTTTAAACGCGCCTCGTCTCCTCAGGATGCGGCTGCTATGGTGTTATTCCCTACTGGCCGACTCTCCAGTGGAAGAAGAAAGAAAAAAGAAGAGTCGATGTTGCCGCTGTGTCTGTGCCGCATTCTGGTGTGTTGATGCTGCTGTGGTTGGTCTCTGTGCCTCTTTATATACACTGGAATTCTCTTTGATACCAAACTGTGTGTGAAAATGTCTCGATATGACCCTTTGTACATTTGTTTATTCACAAACGCAGAAAAAAAAAACCCACACACAGCAGAACAAAGTGACATTGAAAGTCGTGTACAAGAGTCAGATGAGACGAACAATACCCGACGCTAAAATGAAGCCAGCGCCCAAGATTAGAGGGAAACAGCTACTGTAGTCTGGCAACAGAATCCGCCTTTCGGTGCCCATGAAGCACACTAATTAAAATGTTATATCTTGTTTGATTAATCTGTTCTAAAAACCAAAGAGTAAAGACATTAGCTGACAGTTCCTTGGCTGGAAGCAGTGCCAGGTTAGCAGATTTTGTGCTAAGCTAAGTTAGCAGGCTGCTGGCTCATCTAATTCTCAGCAGGAAAGTGAATAAGCGTGTAACTGCTCCTTTAATAGTTTTCTCTTTTGTAGCAATGGAAGTTCCACAGCATACTTGAATCTGCTAAGCTCCTTTTCCTTCCCTTTCCTCCTCTTTCTATTATTTGCTTCATCCTTCCATGTCTCCTTTCATCCTATCTGCGTCTCTATTGACCTCCTTCCATTTCGTCATGACTGTTTTTAAGCCTCCCGTCCTTCCTTCGAAGCTTCCTTCATTCCTCATTGCCAAACCTCCTTCATCTCCTGTTTAAAATTCTTACCTCCTGCCCTCTTTTTCCTCTGTCCTTTGTTTCCTTCCCTTTTCTTTCCTTCAGCGCTTCCATTTTCACTCACCGACAGGAAGAAATAAAAATATTTCTCCCTGCCCAATTCTCTTTTTTTTTGTTTTCGTGCCCTTCGTCTTGTTCAACCTATTTCCCTGCTCTTGTTTTGCTTTTGTTTTTCATCTCAGTGCAGTTCAGTCGATCTGAAGTCTCTTCAAAGCCCAATTTGAGTGCACCATGCATAGAAAAAAAAAACCCATCGTTCCTCCAATGCTTTCATTTCATTGCACGTCCTCTGTTTCTCTCTCAAGGTTCTGTTTTTGTACCTTGAGTCACACACAAGACAGCGAAGGTCTCATGAAGGTGGCCTGTCATGTGTCTGCGTCTCAATATTCCGGGATGTTGTTTTGCCTTTATGGTTCACAGTATTGATTCACTTTGCCTACATCCTCCGACTTGCACACACACACACACTCACACTCGCATACAATCACACACACACACACACACACACACACACACACAGCAGCAGCAGCAGCAGCAGCAGGGTTTTGACTGCCTGAGCTGTTTGTGAAGCATAGCAGCAGGTTGTTGAGAACTGCAAATGCCTCATTATGTAAGATGTGTTTACCAGATGCCAGTCTACAGTTTCATTTGTCTCTCTCTCTCTCTCTCTGTTCATCTCTGTCCTCCTCTCTTCTTTTTGCTGAAATCTATATACCTTATCGTGTCTCACACATGTTCAAGTCATCATCATCGGAGGGAATGAGTCTCAATTTGTGATTCAGGAGGAAAGCGCACTCGCTGTAGAGATTTACAGGAATCAGATGATCACTGGCCATGAAGTCATAAATACAGTACAGAATACGTGCTGGACCGCTGGTCCTGTTTTTCAAGGGATGTTTAGCAAAGGAGGCTGTATCACGACAAACAACATCAGGAAACTTTAATGAAAGAAATGAAAGATGAAAACGGTGTCTGAAAATATGCAAACTATAAATCAAAAGTGATACAACATTTAAAAACTAAAGGAAATTGGTCGTAAGACGAGAATGACAAGGAATAATTAAAGTATGATGATAATTTATCATAGTGGAGCTAAATACAGCAAAATAAAATTAAAATGCCATCAGGCATGTTGACGGTAGAAAGATAGCACCATCGTTTCTCACAGTGTTTAATTGGCAGACATGGTTTCTGTTTATTTTCTGTATTTAAGATTGGAAGCCAAAATTCAGTCCCTGTGAAACACTTGAAATCAAATTACTTTTAATTCATAGAGGACTACATAAGCCCTCCATAAAAAATATTAAAGTTTTAATCCCTCTAACCATTGTCCTTTTCTTCTTCCTGTCTTGTATCCAGCCCAAGCAGCGCACCTCTCTGTCTTCGTCCCTGGATGTCCAGAGGCCGGTGAACCACAGCTGTGAGCCCAGCGAAGTGAGCTCGTCCCTGGGCTACGCCAGCTTCAGCACCAGCCCGCCTGCCAGCCCTCCACTCAGCCCCAACCAGGAGGACTCCGCAGGCTCCAACGACGACTGTCAGCTCACAGGTAAGTTAAAGGCCATCTCTCAGCCAGACAGGAGAGGGAGCGTCGGCCCTGCTGAAATACACACCGAGCTCCTGACCTTTGACCTCCCTGTAGAGGAGGATCAGCATGAACACAAAATCACAATATGAAAACGCTTGTCAGGTCTCTTTACTGTGTCTGCTGTGCAGACACCGAGCAAAGAAATGAAAGACTAGAATATTACAGGGATGCAATAAGAATTATTACATAATCTGTTGTGTGAAGTGAAGTAATCCAGCATAGAAAGTGGAAAACTAAACTACCTACCTGCTGGTGACTTGGAGAGTGGTTGGGTTATGTCGGTGGCAGTCAGCTGTGGCATCAATAATGCATGAAGTACATGTTTACTCCAGAAGTCAATATATTGACTGTCTGTATACTATCCGTGGCCTTGTGGTACATTCATTTACTCACTTTTTATTTGACCATTATAAGGTAGCACTGATGATAAAGCCTTCTTATTCGTTTTGCATTTGTTGCCTCAGTGCACGTGTTGTTCAAACTCTTTCAGCCCGCAAAGCCGAGGAAAGTTAAATCCTCTTGCCTTGGGTCCCATGAAATTGAAATCATATTTCTCCTCCTGTCATACTCGAGATGAGAGCCAAGAGGCAAACACCTCAGAGACTAAGAGCAGATCTTAGAAAGAGCTGCTGGACTCGGTCGGACTGTGGCTGGAGTGCAGAGCACACCATGAAAACTGCAACATTTCTGTCAATAAAGACTTAGAGTTACGATTCAAGCTGTGCTGAAATTGGCCAAGAATGTGCTGTTCCAGGAATAATCAGCTCCCGGTGCTCTCTGTGTTAGCTCGGCCTGCTCAACTCCAAGGTTGAAACAAGCGCAGAGAACAATTCTTCCATTCTTCATTTTGACCTTTAAATTAAGTCATGTGGATGTGGGACGTGTGGCTGCACAACATGATTTATTAACGGCAGACCTGCTGGTGTGTTGGCTACGTTGAAGAGCATCAGGCCATGGAGAGACAAAGGCTTTGTAACACCAGGAAGTGCCAAAGTGTATATAGGTCAGGTTATAAGTGACATACTGTAAGGAGCTAAGCGCTAACTCACTGGTCAGCCAGAAAAACATTACTCTTAAGTGGAACAGTTTATTCTTGAAATGAACTAATTTTGCCTCAAAATACTGTTTTACCTCAACAATACATTGTTTTAGAAACATATATATAATTATCAAAGAGAAAAAGTAGTTCACGTTTCAAAGTCAAAGACAAACAAACTATTTTTAACTTGTATATTAGTTTAAAGTCTGTTTGAGTGGATGCAAACCAGCAGGGGAGAACTGTACCAGATCTCTCTCTCTAAAAAAAACAGCTGAAAGATGCTCTCTTAGTCCTGTAGAGAGTCTCTTTTACTGTCAGACCAGATGAAACACTGTTAGTTTCATCTAATGACATCCCTCCGCTGAGTTTAAAAGTTTCCCCTCCGAAAGGAATATTCCATGTGATGAACGAGGTGTTTTCTCGTAAGAGGCTCATAACGAGTCTCGGCAGTCAACTCTCAAATCTGCACACACGCATGTTTCAGGACTTTTATTTACGCTGACATAATGCATGTTTCAACACCCCGTTTGCCAACATTTTTAGTATAATTTAGCATTTTGTCCCCGCACGGCCACACTTTGGGAACCACTGGTTCAAACCTTTGTATCATTTGCTAGTCGCTTCATGTGTCACCATAGCGACGAGATTCCTTGTTGTCATGGCGAAGCGGTGGCCTTGGCGATAGTTTGCTGGTGACGTGGTCGTGAATACTTCCTTCTCTCACCTGGGTTTCAGTCCAACTGTCCTCACACCCGCCGCTATCAGGCACCGACAGAAGAGGCAAAGCAGGGGGAAGTCGACCAGGCGGGAGGCATTTTCTCTGTGTGTGTGTGTGTGTGTGTGTGTCTGTTTCATCCAGGAGCAGTTCAGAGGCCCAGCTAGACTTTGATCTGTGTAGTGCCTCGAACTGAAAAAAAACCCCCACACTCATTATCAATCCACAGGTGCACACACACACACACACACACACACACACAGACGAAAACCTGAATAAGATCATCTGATATTCTCATTGAAGCATTACCGTAGCCTTTACGTAACCGGAGTGTGTTATTTCCATCTTGAACCTACATACGAGTGTTGCTGATGTATGACTGATGTCTTCAGAGGGGTAATTATTGATCACAGGGTTGCAAAGCTCTCCTTTCTACTTTAAACTGTAAAAAAAATACTTGAGCTTAATTTACTGAATATCAAAGTGCTTGTCATCAAAGCCACTTCTATGAGCTTGGCGGGAGTAGACAGGCTGCTCAAATAAATCCAGAGCGCTGACAGTTTATGTTTTTTTTATCATCGTCTGTCACACACGTGCATTATTTGTCAGCTGTATTTTAATTTCTCTCTCCGCTGTAAGCCTACTTGAGCTTGATTGAGCTGCCATAATGGGTTAGCACAGCGCTTACAAACGAGACGCTGCTAGTGGGCAAGATACACAAAGAGGTTCGTTAACAGAAGTCAAATTCAAATCGTCTGCCTTTTAAATGAATGCCAGCTAAATCTGGACATGAGTTAAGTTAATGAAGTTTAATTCTGGCCTTCAGTGCTCATGTGTAGCGATCGGTGGTTCAGTTTAATGGTTAAAAAGATGCTTCGGACTTTTCTTAGTGTTGCTCGTGTTTGCAAAGTGCATCTTTGTTTTCATCGCAAATGATTATTTTTAATCCTTGTTTTGGATTTGCTTTAATTCACTGTAGCGGTGCATTATAATTTGCAACATTTGAAAAGATCCTGTAATGTTTGCTTGAGTAAAATGTGACTGCTGACGTAAACATACTGCAACTTGAGGCACCGGAGGAAAGATTGAGCTCTCGTCAGGTACTTACTTTCAGAAATTATAAAGCACTTACCACCACGTGCATGAAAACGCATTATCTAAGCACTACGGTACTTTATAGGTACAGTTTGTAATGTATTTTTAATATGTGTACATCTATTTCTTCCCCTCTCTCTCTTTCTCTCTCTGTTTCTCTATATGTCTCTCTCCCTCGCTCTCCTCGCCTGGAGCTCCAACACCAGGAATAGATTGGCACCCATTTATATTTCCATTTAATTTTTTCTCTATTTTTTTCCCTCCTCCTCCTCTTCCTCCTCCTCCTCCTCCTTCTTCCTCTGCTACTCTGCTCATCCCTCCTGCTCTCTCTCTCTCTCTAGTTATTAGCTTTATAAGGCCCATTGTGGGGTTGCCATGGTAACAAGTGGCTTACACCGAGAGAGAGAGAGAGAGAGAGAGAGAGAGAATGAGAGAAAGCGGGAGTGTATATATGTATGTGGATACAGAAGGCAAAGAGTCACAGAATTCAAAGGATGCCAGTGAAGACGAGAGTGGGTGAGGGAGAGAGGGAATCGGAGTCTAACGTAGCAGGGGGGGGGAAGGAGGAGCAGCGAGGAGGGGGAGGAGGAAGAGGAGGAGGTGTGTGTGTGTGTGTATGTAAAGGGGGGGGGGGGGGTTATGAACGAAAATCAGGAGAAAGGAAAGAATGAAATGTGAGATTTCAGGGGGTTGGAGAGAGAAATGAGGACAAGAAAAGTGAAAGGAACGCTCTTTTTCTCCCTCCTGTAACACCATAAAAGGTCTTTCCTTCCTCTCCTCTCTGTATCTGTCTCCCGTTCTTATTCATCTCGTTTTCTTCCTAAAAAAATCCTGAACCGTTGTTTGACACCAGCCTAACATTTACACAATAAATCTTGGCCCTGCAGCAGAGCATGCAGGTGTCAGCCACCTGCGTGGGCAGTTGGATTAAAAAAAAAAGAAGAAAAAAAAAGAGGGCCTATTTATAACCCGATCCATCACCGGTGCTGCTGTTGATGCCACGGAACTACAGTTTATGTAATGTTGGACATTGCTGGAGAAAGATATTCCCCCAGTGCCCTTGGTGCAGAGTGCAATGCAGTGTTATGCAAAAGCAGTGCAAGTGTTGACGCAGTTTGTCCTCCATGAATTATGCAGTGCCCCCTGCGACAAGTCAGTAACAAACGGGCACAAATCTGCACGTCTGTATTTATTCATCTGGAAGCTGTTAAGTCGCTGAAGGACTGGATGGCTGCTTATACACACCGTAATGTAAATGCAAGCACAGAACTGACTCATAATGAACTATTGTAGAGTTCATATTACTCAGTGTTTGTGTTATTTTGTGTGTCACTTAAAGGTAAATCTCAGTGTTTGTAATTCCGGGTGCTATGCTCACCTTTTTGTTGATTATGACTGTTGGTCATAATAACAATTAAAGCTGCACTTCTCATTTTTATATGCACATTAGGTCAAATGCAGTCATTTGTAGTGAATAACCTGCAGAGTTCTTCCTTTACTATGCTGTTCTCCTCACTATGCGGCTTTTTATCTCCTTTCAGCTCTTTTTTTTTGGATTTATAGACTCTCTACTGTTTTGGTTTGCTCTCTCAGCGTTCATAGCGTTTTTTCAGGCAGCTGTTTTAAGTAGAAAAAGCTCGGACACAATACACTACCAGCTCAGCACTTAAACTGCAGACATACAAGGCTAGCAACTAGCTGGTGAACAAAGAACAGAATTTGGCCGACGCTAAAGATTTCTATTGCTGGAGTTGCTGGAGCTGTTGTAGGGAACTATGTGCAATTTAGAACAGTTAGCTCAGATTAAAGTCTCTACTCATGCTTTGCAGCTTCTTCTTTCACACACACAAGTTAAATCAAAAGCAAGCCACAGCCGTATACTACTGTGAATACGGCAGGAAATTGTAACCAAGAAATGGATCATGCTACTTACAAGGATTTCCAGGGGACTACTTAGAGGCTTTAGTTTTGGTCAGACACTCAGAGGTCCTTGGACTTATCAACATCATTCTTGCCGTAGTCTACAGTCTACATTTCTACATCAGGCAGTGAGTGCCTGAGTGAAGTTTTTGCATTTAAAGCAGGAAAGCTTCCCTGAGAGTGTCTCACTTAGTCTCACCTGAAATGCTTTAAAATGCTGTTGTTCGCTCGCATATGAGCAAGTTTCCAGCGTCTACATGAACAAAAGAAAATGAAATTCTCCAGAGTTGTCTCTGGTCAGTGGTGAAAGACTCCCGTCTGAAAAAACAAAAGACTTCATACTCTCTTCATCATGCAAACAGCCTCACAGGGGCCGACTGATCGATGAGCTCTAACAGTTAATGAGCTGCAAATGGCAAAGCGATCAACTGCTCTCCGTGTGTGTGTGTGTGTGTGTTTTTGAGTGCAGCAGCGGCTGTGTGTTTACTTGAAGGGGTTAAGTTCATTAAATTTCTCTCCCGTCGCTTAATTCACTCTTTTGTTCTCAAATATCACACACTCCACTTGCACCTTGACATCGACTCACAACTACAAGCACATTCTTCCACACAAACGCACAAGAGCGGCTGTCAGCCCGCTGGGCCTGATCATTAAATCATGCTGACCGTCGGCGGCGCCTTTTGTTTGTAGCATTAACGTGACACTCGTGCACGCATATTATTCGTTCTTTGTTATTACATTTGAAGCCATTTCCTTTTCTATGTGTCCATGCCATGCATAGCATGAAGCTTAATAACCTAAACCTGCTATTATCGGTCACTGATATTGAATCCTAATCGCAGCTTAAGAGAATCCAGCACATTGTATGTAATGTTTTTCGCCCTCACATTTTTGCACCGAAGCCGAAAAGCAGTGGCGCAGTCTCTAGACTCGCTCCCTGCCTATGTGAAATGACAGGAATTTTCCCTGCTGTTCTGCCCAGGTTTGAGTGTGCTGAATGTGTGCCCCCTGTCGTGTGGCAGAAGGCAGATGTGATGAAATTATAGCTTTTCTCTCTGCGGTTTTTCACTCAGGGTTGAGAGAGGATCAATCGAGAATAAAAGCCGCTACGTCAAATTTGATACACGCAGGTAGGAGGAGGTGGAGAACATTTAGCCCTTTTCTTGTGTACGCTTGTGCATTGGAGTTTTTAAGGGGCAAGAGTCTTGCAACCTTTGGCAAAACTTCTAATATATAAAGCTACAAGTTTAGTTTTAGTAGGGACCACTTTGTCAACAACTATTCAATGAACTACCATGAAAGTTTGTGATCATTCCTGCAGGATGAATCCTTATAACTTGATTCATCTCCTGACTTTTCTTCTGTCATGTCACGGTTACAGTTTGTCTGCGATTCAGCAGCACACGCTGCAGAAACTAAGGACCCGCCGCCTTTCTACGCTATCATTCCACCGCGTTAAACTGAGATGGGGAACCCGGCGAACGTCACGCCCGCTCAACATCAGCGTTTCAGCATCGTCACGGCGAGCGCGTCGTTAGCATCCAAGCTCCAAGCACCGCTGTGCCAAAGCACAGCCTCATACAGCCGCCACAGCATGGCTGTAGGTGACGGTGACTCATGTTTGGAAGGCTCTGAACACAAAGGAGGCTCGCGCAGATGCACAGACTGGGTTCAGAAAAAAACAGCAAGCAACAGGATTCAGTCAGATGCAGAGAGGAGCTCATCCTGCTGTTGATCACATGCGCAATATAGGACCTGACTGTACAGGATAAAGTGCAGCTATGTACAGACTTCACTGCTTTAAAAAGCTGCAATCTTTGTGTTGATCATTTAAGAAAGCAGCATAATTTTACTGTATTCTGCAAAGCAACACATAGATGATGCTGTTTGTTCACACGCTGTTGATTAAAAAGTTCATTTTTTAAATGTTTAAAACTAAGATTCTTGCACCTCCTGTAACCTTTATCCTTTTCCTCTTCAACTAACATATTTTGCAATGAAATTCTAAGAAATTGATTTGAATCCCTCGTGTAACTAGACCTTGTCCTCGTATTCCCTTTCACTGAAATCCGTCATCCCAGAAGAGAAAGATGCTTTGCTCCTGTCTCTCTCTGGTTGGTTGGCTCTGAAAACACTACATGGGTAATGATGTAAATGAGTTCAGGACGTTCTGTCGCTGCTAATGTGTTGCATTTCATAAATATCTTTAAAAAAAAAAAAAAAAAATATATATATATATATATATATATATATATATATATATATATATATATATATATATATATATATATATATATATATATATATATATATATATCAGCCCCGAACATGCCATTTTGCTTTGAGGTGATTCATGTCTGAGATGTTACTATTGCTGCAAACACAGACACACATGCGGCACACGTACTCATCATCCGTGGTGACCTCATATCACATTTAACTCTCACTGCCTCGCACACACACAGACAAATACATTTGCAATGACACCGGTGAGAAACTGCCATCACTCCCTAACTTCCAGCTGGAGAAAAATGGGTTACTGTGGGGGGACGAGCCAGTTGCTGTGGCAATATACTCGGCGTGGTCGAATCAGGAATGAAAGTGTGAATTCAATATCTGCAGACCGGCCCCTCGCTGCCTTAAGGCTGGGTTTAGATACACACAGGCTATCAGACATGAAGTGATGCTCTCAGAGGGGAGTCGTAGCTCTCTCTTTCTGCCTCCCACAGGGGAGGGGGGAGAGTTAATACTGACCCGTTTGCACCTGTTAGTGTGACGCTCGCTCTGCTGACAGACCCAAGGCTAAGTTTCAGCATGCACAGCCAATCAAGAACTGAAAAAAAAAAAAAGGTGACGACGGGGGGAACTGTTGAGGAATTTGTGCTCAGCAAGAAAATTAATTGGGGACATTCAGGGATTATAGACAGTGTTAAAAACGGTAAATGGCAAATAACCGAATTTATTCAAAACAAAAGTACTGCAGTGCAAACTGAGGTGCAGAGTTGGTAATAAATTCACCAACAGTTGGTGACCTGACTCTTCTGCCTGACCTTGTTTTGTTTTTTTTGGCTCAACCCAAAATAAAAATGGAATTTCTACTTCCATTTATCAGCCTGTAAAAGTCTGAATAGTAGATTTATTGCACTTGTTTCCATAATAAAAATGTCTGGAAACAACGGATGTGAATAATTAGTCAATATTTCTGAAGGATTATGTACATATAGAATGTGTGTAACCTTTTTTTTACTGTGTTCTTGTCTTCTCTTCTTAAAGAGATGTCTACTTGTGACCCCTGATCACGCACTGTTTACAGTATGTTAAATATGCAAAAGTATCCCGAGTTTCACAAGGATAAAGCAAAGGTTAGAGGGAAACAGCCGGGGACCAGTGCCTTCAACAGTTAATCTCACTTAAATGTTGGATGCGAAGCTGCCGTTCACTGGGACTGATAAGGGTTTAACATGAATGAAACGTCACTTCTACAGCTCTCACAAGTAATTCATTGAATTTCTCATCGTCTTAATGCTTTCTCAAATCAGCGACCCAGACTTCAAATCATTTCCTGCCGTCATCAATCCAGGCGCGGCCCACCAGAATCCTACAGTATCATCTTGACGTGGATTTGTTAGCATAGCCTAGCACTACCCTACCCTTAGCTTATCACCTGAGGGAGCTGATAATGGTTTATCCAGGTCCATGGTGCTCAGGAAACAGGGCTCAGTCTTAAATCTCCGAGATGACTGACAGCTCGGATATTGCTCTGTAGTTTTTAATAACAGTCAGTGCAGCGCCACAAGAGACCGAGCAATGAACACGGTGCTATCAGATGTTTGGATCATCTCCCAGCCCCGTACTGCCACTACACACACTGTCACACACACACACACACACACACACACACACACACACACACACACACACACACACACACACACACACACACAGGAAGACAGCCAATACTAGATACTGTGTGTGTTTTTTATAGTGTTTGTGTGTCTGCCTGAATTCACCAGCTCACAGTTCATTACAGTCATTTACCACAAAAAAGAGGGAAGCGGCATAAAGGCAGCGCAAGTTTATTTGTATTGCACCTTTCAACAACAAAGTGCTTTACATAAGACGTAAATGCATGAAGAAAAGATACAAAAGAAATCCAATATAAAGAGCAAAGCTAAATAAATTGGTTAAAAATATTTGGCTAAAATAGAACAAGAGAAATGAAAGTGCAGCTACAGTGCAAGATATGAATACATTGTCCTAAATCTAACTTAATAAAACGCAGTGGTAAACAAAGCACTGATTTAAAGGTGCTGAGATTGAGAGCACAGCTCAAGTTTTCTGGGAGTTTGTTCCAGATGAGTGGTTCATGAAAACTGGATGCTACCTCTCTAAATATAGTTTGGATCCTGAGGACATTTAGCAGACCTGTCTGAGATGATCTGAGAGGTCTGGACAGTTCATGGCAGAGCAGCTGGTCAGAAATGTATTTGGGCCATAAACAATTCAGTTTACCAACCAACAGTATTGTTTTTAAGTTTGACACGCTGGAAGACAAAGTGCAAAGATCTGAGACCTGAAGTGATGACTCTCCACGCCTTAGTGAAGACTCTGAACCAGCTACAGCTGTCAACCTTTTAGAGAAACCTGGAAATGCAGTGTTACAGTAGTTAAGCCTACTGTAGATCTATTTTACTAAATCCTGCTGAGTCCATTATCTACATGTATCCTCTTGATATATAGTGATAGTAGGCTGAAGTGGAAGCATGTAAGTGTTGAACAGAAGAGGCCCGAGAAAAGAGCCTTGGGGAACTCCATGTGTCATTTTTCTACACTCAGATGGGTAATTATAATCAACGCAAAGTAACATGTTTCTCAAATAGGATTCAAACCAGTTTAGTACTGTGCAAGAAAGTCCCACCCAGTCCTCCAAGTCTGTCTAGCAATATGTTGTGGGCAACCATGACGAATGCTGCACTCAAATGCAATAATACCACGAAGTTGATGTCATTCAAGACCTGAACAAGAGAAGTCTCTGTGCTCTGGCATGGTCGAAATCTTGACTGCAAAACATCACAACAGTGCCAAAAAAAAACTGTACTCCAAAATGGGAGGCTTGATATGGGCTTGTAATTGTTTATTAGTGAGTTTTCTTTTCTGTGAGTGGTTTAATAACTTAAGTTTTCAGAGCCCGCCGAGTGTTGACTATTTGCTGAAGACATCGTGCAGTAAAAAACACTTTTAATAAAGCAGCAAGAGGTGCTTAAGTGGTTTAAGAGGACACAAGTTTGTCTTTATTTCATAACAGACCTGGAGGTTTCTGTTTTTGCCATCTGTGTTCAGCTTTTCAACACCTTTTAATTCATTTTTGGCCTTTGATGACCTTACTGGCTTTATAAGTCTTGTCTACTGGTTGGGGTGGAGGCATATTGGGCCTATAAAGGGGGCAAAACGGTGAAGAAGGGAGAGGAGGAATAAGGAGACTGATCCATGAGCTGGTTGTCATCAGGCTGACATCGATGCTGTGATGTTTTTGTCTTTGTGGCGCCAAGGCTGCTTTGTGTCGGGGTGAATCATCTTAGGCCCGGTCGATGGATGTCGCAGACTAAACAAAAATGCTCCATTGGTACTCTAGCTTTAGATCTGCTTGAGAGCGGGGAGTTGTTGTTACAATATTGAGTTTTTAAAAATGAATTCATGACTGTGACAGTCAGAAATCCCAACTTTTAGTGGACTGCGGTGCTACTGTGTGGACTGAATGTCTTTCCCATGACAAATCAAGTCATACTCCCGTCTCACCATTTTCTTTTCCCTCCCGTTTTGACATATAACCTCCAGCTCTGTATCTCTACTCTTTCATGTCTCTCCCTCCATCAGTCAATCCATCATTCTGTCACTCACACATTTCTCCAGCCACTTTCCCGAGCTCTCATTCGCTTCTCTGTCTCTCCCTTTCTGCCTGTCATCCAGCGTTATATGCTCCACGCCCGCCCCCTCACTTTCTCTCGGCCTCGCTACCATCCGTCAGGCCGCCTTCTTTTCAGTTTTGCTGTATTGCTACAGCCTCTCCATAACTCTTTTGTCCTTTCATTAAACTCTTTTCTATTCAGTGAGATAGTCTTCTTCACCATCCATCTCCCTGTTGTCCACTCCCATCTCTCCCCCTATCTCATCATTCACCTTTTCACCCTCCTCCCTCCGTCTCTCCTGCTGTTGTCCTGAACGCCGGGCAAGAAATCACTGATGCAGCAAACATTTATTAATGAGCAATTATACAGGTCTTTAAATCTTGCAGCATGTGTTAAAGGAAAGAGAAATTGACTCACACTTCTCTTATCAAGCACATATATGTGTGTTTATCTCCCTTGAGCACCTTCTGATAATTGTGCTGACATTATTTTTTGGCCTTTCACTTATTGCATCGTCTTCTGGATTTAGATACTGTATGAACCGCTTCATTTAGAACTGAGACGCCTTATTTGCAACTCTGAAATTAAATCTTCTGCGAAGTGATTGCTTGCATGCGAAATGGAGGAAATTACCTTGGAAGAGCTTTTACTTTACGGGCCAATATGAGCTGGGTAAAGACCAAAGCTGTGTCTCAGTGCAATATAACATACAAAGTCTAAGAAGGTTATTATGACGCGCCCATAGTGGAAAGGGGACCAACTCCCTACATTCAGATCAGTCTGTTTGGTTTTGGGGTCTGCTGTTTCTCGATACTATTGTCTCGCACTGGATTGAACAAAGAAATGAGGAGCTGCTCACAGCTGCAAAACAAACAAATCACAGATGGTGGTGAGGCATCTGGAGGGAAGACAAAAAAAGGTTTTAAAAATGCTGTGACGTTTAACCGGCAGTGGTATTCCAAAGTCTTAGACTGATATTTTTGAAGACCTGTTTCATGACGTGTCACAGCGGGGTAAGTGTAACTAATAATGTCGATTATCACCGCGTTCCATTTAGGTGCACGAGTGCCAGGTCGCTGATACTGTGCACACAGGCTCACTGTCGAGGCTAAATGCGGTCTTTGAATGGAACAGAGCCTTCGTTCATGTCATTAGTTATACATTAGTTATACTCTAACTGTGAGAAAAGTACAGTGATTTCTTGGACACTAACTGCAAAAACAGTATACCTTCAACTGATGATGACATCATGTTGACTGCAATGGGAAATGAACAGCAGTCTGCAGAGCACGGACCTCTTCCCTTTGTTCCCGTCATAATTTCTACAGTCACTGTAGGCCTTCGTCACGTGAACATAGAGTTGTGTCATTTTGGGCCAGTTGCAGAAGCCGCTGTCGTTTTGGGGATTAAACCAATAAATATATGTTTATTATATATCAGAAACCTGCGCAGACAGATGCCAATTAAACAAAGATGGGAGAAGATTCAGATTCAATATGTTTGGACTTTGTTTAAAAATACTTTATATAGCTAATTTCTTCTCCTCTTCTGCAGTTAATGCATTCAAAGCAAAAAAACTCGAGCGAGAGTGTTAACAAGTTAGTCTGAATCTATAAAACACCAAAGCTGCACAACAGCACAAACAGACTAACCGATTAAGGCAGCAGCAGACCGGCAGCTCTTGCGTAATGCAAGATGAAATTACTGTTTTTGTCAATGGAGTCAGGTGGTTTGAATCGGTTTGAATAGAGTGCTACAACGGCTGTGTCTGGTTAAACAAAAAGGGTGCTACTCGTTAACAAAGATTGATTGCTGCAGACTGTAATGTTGCCAGACACTTATAATTACAAAAACAAGAACTGTTGTGCAATAGCCTGCAACGATTACATTGTAGCGTAAGCGCGTATTGTGTGACTGCCGACTGCAGCTCACCCGCTCAATACTCGACTGTTATCCCCGTTGGTTACGTAGACACAGAAACTTGGGAAAATGTGGTCCAGGTTGAAAAATACCAAAGTTTCCCTTCATATTTCCCCCGGGAGTGATGTGGATGAGAGTAACGGGGAGTAGATTGTGTTTAGATACATTGAATAAAAGCTCAATCTCAGATCCATTTCTCTCCCTCCCACTCTCTTCTTCTCTGTCTATCTTCCGCTGATAGGTGAGTGGTGGGAGGACGTACACAGCTGAAGGTTTAGCCTCTCACAGTTAAGGAAGTGATGGCTTCACACACACTCATTCAGTCAATCGATGATATAAATCGATGAACCGGTTTTTACCTTTGTTGAGGGGCATTTATCTAATCTCAATCAATCTTTAACTATTAAAGAGTTATTCGTATACCTTTGAGTCACATTGAGACACACGCGTCTCCAGTTGTTGCACAAACATCACTGCGGTTGTTTGCCTTGCCGCGAACACAACTTATCGAAATACCTATCAGTTTGTGAGCCGAGCTCGCTGCATGCCACGACTCGTGTGTGTGTGTGCATGTGTGTGCGTTTGCATAGCAGTTCCGCAAGTAAAAATGCAGGTATGCGGCGTGATGCAGCTGCTGTTTCGCCATCTGATTCTCAGACGTCTGCTGCATTTCAGCCGACGCAGGATCGTGAGTTACTATAAATGTGTACAGTACGTACAGTACGGTGTAATTGTTCCTTAGTTTGACCTGATATAACCTTGGATGCCCAGGTAAGTAACACACACACACACACACACACACGCATGCTTATACACTTAGGCACACACAGGACGTTTATTGAGGCGAAGCTGCAGAGAAATGGCTCAGTAATGAAGGTTAAAACAACGCACAAAGGAAAGACTATTGATTGTTTTCAGGGGAAGGAGAAGAGAAACAAGACTTTCCTGCTCGAGCTGAGCCAAATTACGCTCCTGCAGTGTTATCCATCCTGTAATTTGGCAGACACAAGTTGTCAGCACGTCAATATTCTCATCAGCTCGACTCGTGTTATTCCTCTATTCTGTACCTGGGAGAAAAAAGTTTTCTCAGAAAACTTCCGCTCTCTCCTCAAACCTTTCCTTTTGCACCCGGCTTGTATCATCTCCGTCTCTGCCTCCGTTTCTTTTTTCGGTCTAGACGAAAACACACACGCGCACCTGCTGATTTGATTGCTGTGTTCATCCGTCATTCACTTTTCCCTCGCTCTCCTGGAGGCCGAAGACACTCAGCCGCTGATGCTTGCGCTGGGGCTCTCTGTTGCCATAGCGATCAACAGGCTCACCTGTTGCCAACGGTTCTCATCTTCAAAAAGAGTGAGGGAGCGATAAAGGATTGCAAAAGAAATGCACAGGAGGGCTTAGAGAGGCAGCATGAACGGTGTGTGAAGTGACTATAATGTAATGTAACTTATTGTTGCCTTCACGGCACGGTCAAAACGTAGGAATTGTGAGTGTTAATCCCTCCCACTGATGTTACATTGCTTTGAGTATCTCCTAAAACGTTCCATGTGTGATTCATCTGTCCCAAAATACTTACACAATTTGTAATAACTCACAGAAATCGATGGTCAGAGTGCAGCAGTCACATAAAAGACAAAGCCAAAAAGCGCTGAGGAGGACAGAGGTCGGCACACTTTGTATTTATGCTGATCTTTTTTGCTGCTAAGTCCCGTTTATCTGGTGAAATGTTGAGGATTAGTCATAACTAAAGAGCTTTCAGCTTGAGGAGGGGAAAAAAAAAAAGACTTCAAGTTGATGTAACGCTCGAGAATGAGTCATGTTTTCAACCCTCATTACCTGAAGACCGTTAATGGGTGTTTCGCACTTTTTGAACACAGACTGTTAAGGCGAGGCAGCAATCACATCCAAGCGATATGAAATGGCTCTCCGCTGGTGGAGAGACGTTAACATCCTTCCCTTTTCTCCCACTTTTATTCCTCCACGGTGAGAGGAGCTCGAGCAGCTCCGGTTTTTCATCGCAGCGACTCGCAGCAGACTTCGTGTTTTGTTATGAAACTCTCGGCTCACGTTATGTAATTGTCTCATATGGAAATGTGGCTGTGTGTGCTGACTACAGTCATGACGTGCTAGGTAAAACTGTCTGCCGACAGAGACTGTATGTGTGTGTGTGTGAGGGGTGAGGAGGTGGCAGGCAGCAGGACAATGCAGTCACTTGACTAGATTGTACATTCAGTGTGTGTGTGTGTGTGTATGTGTCCGGGGGGCGGTGGGGGGTACATGCAATTATCCGTGCGACAGCTTTGATTACAAGACGGCGGAGTTTGCATTCATGTGAGTGTGAACATGCACAGATTCTCCCCAGTCATGCGAGTACGCGATTGTGAGAGTGTTGAAAGTGTGACAGTCATCAGTGGTGACGTTGTTTACGTGGCCTGGTACACAGTCTTTAACCCACAGTGATTGGAAGTGGTGAAAAGACAGATCTGAGCTCTATACACGAACACACACACACACACACACACAAACACAAACACACAGACGGTCTTCCTTTCAGCTATTTAGAGAGTGTAATGCGATGAGACAGAATATTGTGTTGTATTATAGTTTAATCAGCAGATGACGGGAAAACGAAATCAGATCCTGAGACGCCTCTCGAAGGTTTCAGAAGTGTGTTTGTGTCTGGGCAGATCAGGGAGACGTGGTTTTTACCTGCTGATGGATTACAACCATTACACACATGACATTAAAGACCATACACCAGGAGCTCTGCAGGCTCTGGCCAAGTTACATACAAATTGGATATTGATGCACATCTGTATGAGCATCAAGTCTTTCAAGATATATTATACATGGTAATCCAGTACAGGCCTTTTAAGCCAATCCTACCTGTAACCTGTGTTATCCTGATAGTCATTTCTCTTTTGGGATACTTTATGGTGATACAACAAGAGAACTGTTAACAGGCACTGGGCAACTTTCGGTTTCTTCCCACTTGCTCTGCGTAATATTCAATTTTCTTCAAGCTCCGTCTTTGGTTTCCACCACGAGGGAAATATCTGGCTCTTAAGTTGCAAAATGTCTCACTGTGGTCACTAATTAGTGTGTAATCTGATGCTGTGTTTTGAGGTAGCATGCGGTCGGTTCGTCAAATCCATTTTTGCTTGAAAAAGGCTGGAGAAGACGCTGAATCTGTCGAGCTTTACGTTTATGTGTTGCAGAGGGAACCCTCTTCTGTTGCTCCTCTTGGGGTTTTGTTGGTTTAGATCCCTATGCTGTGCAGATTGTGGCACAAATTTGTGATACTGGGTGCCTTCGACTTGATGGGAGCTGGGACGCCGATTCAAAACACTAAAGAGGTTAGAGGACAGAGCTGCTTTGAGGACAACCTGGAACGATCTTTTAATTTATAGTCCCCGAAATCACAATTCCACCCATCTGTTCTTCAGCCTTCCATCTCTACCTGTCTGTGATTCCTTCCACCTTCTCTCCCTGCCGTTTTTCTCTCCCCTCCTTAGTTTACTCTTCTGCTAATCATTCTATCTCCATAAATTTGGCATTTAGTTTTAGTCACACTGTGTAAGACTATAAATAAATGAGAGCTCGGCTGTTCCCGGAGGAGCTAAGTTACAACCTGAATCTCAGCAGAACATAATGTTACTCCTTTTCTACGGTAATGTATTAAGTTGAAGATTTATCATTTATGAGTGTGAACGTGTCACTGCTCCTGGCGAAGTGTAAAACATAATCATGGTTGAATGAGAATAAATAATGCACCTCATATTTACTCATCTTGTATCGGCAGGGCTACATCTGTTTAACATGCGAGACAGTCGCTGTGCCCTCAGGTAAAACATGTCTGCAGATGCAGAAACATAAGCATTCAAATCCTGTACAGGCGAGTAGTCATGCAGACGCGCAGGGACGGGCACGCGCCGTCATATGGAGAGTCAAAAGAAGCTTTCAGCGGCTTTACTTTCACCCGACTGCACGCAGACAGAGTGAGCCATGAAAGCAAACCCCGTCCCGATGAGTTTATGCATACGTGCACGAGTTCAGACACCCAAACACGCACTTGCGCCCAGACGGTGAAGCAGCAGAGGTGTAAAATCCAAGTCAGGAGTTCTCTTATTTTCCCTTGAAGGAACAAACAGGGAAGCAGAAGACACATTACCTCCTTCTTATCTTCCTATTTGCAGCTTTGGTTGTTTTGCAGTATTCGTTTTTTTTTAGCCCCATTGATTTTCTCTCTCTCTCTCTCTCTCTCTCTCTGCTCTGTTCTAGACTAAGCATTTTGCTCCACAGTTTTAAATATCATCATGAGCTTTATTTGTGCAGTGAGTGTAAATTTCGGATCTTTGTCTTCGTTTCCTCGTTGAGTAAATTCATTAGCGTGCATCGCTGTTGTGACCGGAGCGTTTCATGCAAACCTGCCGTGATTTAATCCCAATCATTCATGTTTTTGCGTCCTCCTTTCAGACGACGGGCCGTACCAGCGAGACCCGCCTCCTCCTCCTCCTCCCCTCTGCTCTTCCTCCACAACCAACGCTCTGTTGGAGGACCGCAGGAAGAGCCACATCCCAGAGGAGTTTGCAGGCCTCCTTCATGGATCTTCCCCGGCTTGTGAAACCCCTGACACACCGTACCACCTTTACAACCCCAAGCCACGCAAATATGCCCCTCCAGACGTCCAGAGCAGCCTGCTGCAGACCCCGGAGTTCAACATCGTGATCGGAGGAGGACCCACTCAGGTCTTCTCCAGGACAGGGACCGAGTCATCATCTCAGTCAGCCACCGGCGACCCCCAGAAGCCACAGGTGGTGTATCGGACTATCTTCCACACTAGGGTCAACCAGGACCAGCAGGTGGATCCGTCTCGTGGCTGGTCTACACTTGGCCGCCCACCGTCTTCCTATTCCGGTCAAAACGGGGAAGTTCCAGAGTTACGGGGAATCCAGGCCGGAAGTGTGTCCAAGGGCGGATCGGCTGGTGCTGGCTACGAAGAGAGGGCTTGCACCCTGGGGAGGATGAGGTCCATGCCCCGCAGTGTGTTGGACCTGCAGCTGTCCAAGTCTCTGTCCAAGTCTGATTCCAACCTGGTAGCCGTGTCTCCCATACAGGTAAGACGTCGCTGCCACGGCTCATTCTTTGTGCAATCGAAGCTTTAACAGGAGCATCATTTAGAAATAAAGCCCGACATTTCTGTTGCATTATGAAGGTGAGTCACAACTTTAGCACTGTCTCGCTGTTCTGAGGCATTCATGAAAAAGTTGTGAAAGTCAGAACTTCAAATAAAAGTTTAGGTCAGCACCAAGATCTCCGTTAGCCCATAAAGCAGCTACATTTATTGTAAATATTCATTCGTATAAATTATGCAGCCGTGGAGGTTGTTTGCATCTTGTTGTATAAGAGTGACTTCAGAAACAGAAACCAGTCCGACCAATTAGATAACTTGCTAAACTGGGCCACAGTGCTCCCTGCTGTGCCGGCTTCTTCTTCTAATTCATAGTAAATAAATCACAAGATATACAGTCTGTGTGATAAAAAATTCTTCATTATAGATGAAACTTTGATGAGCCATGAAAGGACTCTCTAAACAGTGCTCAGCTGTCCATATTTCTACGGTGTCTTGAACATATTTGGCAGCCATTGTCTTGGAAAACAAGTTGTTTGGCTTTCTGTCTTGCACAGGAGGAGCACGGCTGGGGGTCCGGATCACGCGGCCAGGGCCCTGGGAGTCCGAGCCCAGGAGAGGGTGCCAGCCCAGGGGGGAGACTGGAGAGAACACCCTCTTTCACTGCTGAGTGGGAAGAGGTAAGCCTTAAATTTAAAGTGTGTTATGTGTCACCCGTCTAAATCAGTCCCTTTACTGTGACACTGCATGAATTGCAGTTTTAGAACTTATTACATCTAGCACGATTTAACAGGGGAAAGTATCTTTAGAGGGGGGCCCTCTGCACCCAGACAAGTAAGGCGCTCCAGTCTTTCCTCCCTTTGAAATCAACTTGGCTGCAACTGTGCTGAAGAAGCCCCGGTACTAATCTAACATGCTCCCACATTGATTTTCTTCTGCAGCCAGCACTGCAGCTGCAGGGAAGACCAGACACAAGCCACAAAGTGGTTTCTATTATAGAGAGTGGAGGTCGAGGGCGCTGTGTGTTTTGGTCTCAGTGTGTTTGCGCCCGAGGCTTCGTCGGTATTAAAGGGTCTCTGACACGGATGCGATCCATTGACTGGACACCACTGTCAGATCTCGCCCTCTTTATAAACTCTTTGGGTCACAGACACATTAGCTTCTGCTCACTGGTCATATTTCACACCACTGACTACACACTCTTTTGTAAACTGACGCTTGTGGAGAAATGAAGAATCATACTGTTTTATTTCATAAATATAAAGATGATTTAATTAGCCTCTCTATCTTTAAAATAATGCGAATACACGTGA
Organism: Nibea albiflora; assembly: GCA_014281875.1. NCBI lineage: Eukaryota > Metazoa > Chordata > Actinopteri > Sciaenidae > Nibea > Nibea albiflora. Next base: position 6,316,872 of record CM024810.1, read on the forward strand.
GTTTGCGCGTGCCTTTCAACATTTGCATGCACGCGTTCATTAGTTGCTCGACGCAGCTCATAACTTGCTGAAGGTGATGAATTACCATATGGAATTTCCCATAATTCTCAGCAATTAAGGTGACCTTTCCTGTTTAATTGCGAGCTACGGGAGGATGAGATGAGATAGCTTCAGGGAAATTGTGGAGTGATGTATGGGGGAATACACAGGGAAAAAAAACAACAAAAAAAAACGCAAAGTCGCTCCTAATTTGCAGCACATGCTCGGGAAAGAGTCGCATTATTAGCAAGAGGCGAGTTGCAAGGGATGTCCCACAACAGTCAGTGATATGTATGAAGATATCCACACTCATTAGCACTGCAGGCACAATTAAGGTAATTTCTGTATGTTACAAATTAGTGCTTTAATCTCTAATCGCTGAAGTCTTTATTTTGGGTATTTGGATGGAAATTAACAGCCTGTAGCAAAATGTTGGCAGAACCTCAAAGCTTTTGCTGTTATGATTCCCTTAAAGCACACTCGGCCATTTAAAATTAAAATTTTGATTATCATCTTTTCTTTATCAACATGCAGCACCTGTTCAGCCTTTCCATACACTAGGCATACGTGCATTAGTGCTTTGTGTGCAGTGACATATGCAGAAATTGCTACCTGTTTACCCAGCCCCTAAGATAAGGCCACCGTCATGCTCCACTAGCTTGTAAACACTTGTCAGACCCGGCCCTCTGAACACTGGTCTCGGACCAGTCTCAGCGAATCCAGTTTTCTCTGACCCGTGGTGAGCCAGCGGTCCTGACAGGTGGACGGATGCGCAGCTCGCATAATTCAGTGGTCGGGAGCAGGTCCAGGGTCAGGGATGATCGGGCGACAGCCGGCGGCCAGACACTAATGAAGCCGCTGTAGCTCCCTCCAATCCAGTCTCCCTTTTCCTTCATCTCTGCTCTAATACATCTCTTTCTCCCTCCGCTCCTCCGTGCTTCTTGAATTCACGGGGGGAATGACTGACATTCAACGCGCTGGCTGGCGTAATGATCATGTTATGTGACACTTGAATCCAGAAATAGGGGTTAGCCTTATTACTGGGAAATGACTTTCCCGTCCACATGCTGTACATCTCTGGAACTCTGGTTCTCTCCCTCTCTCTGCCGTTTGTTCAGATCGACAAGATTATGAGCTCCATTGGGGCGGGAATAGGAAGTGGATTGGACATCAAGGAGGATACCTCAGGTAAAATACACACGATTATGTGTATGTGTGTGTGTGAGCATGAGTAAATCTGACTGATAGGATGTTTCTGGTTTATTACAACTTTGGTTATTATTACTATTGATAACGATACTCCTCAAAGTAATTATAGAAGAGATTCAAAGACAGCTGCCAACTGGAGAGCCTCTAAAGGGCAGTGGTTCCCAACCTGGGGGTGGAGGAGTGTGCTCCCCACATACGAAAGGCTGAGTCCTTCCTGCAGCGACTCCAGCCCGTTTCCTCCGCTGTGTCGTTCCGCCCTCTCTCTCTTAAGAGCTACAGACATTTGACACTGGCGGCTGTGGAATGTGGAGCAACCTTAAACCAGGTAGTTAAACATCCTCCGTGCTCATTGGTTGAGAGGCAGCCCACGAACAGAGTTAATTGATTAATAGCCGAGTGGTGGAGCTCCAGGGAAAGGCCCTGCTTAACTTGCGCTAAAGGATTCATTCATTTATAACCGCCACGAAAGATTCATTTATAACCCATCGGAATGATGGCCAAAAGTTTAAAAATAAGACCTGAATTGTGATAAACCAGAACAATCCTGTTGATATGCGATATGTGATATGTGTGTGTGGGTGATTTTTGCTTTTTGACTTTCTTCCGCGCATCGAATCCCCGTTTTCTCCATTTATTTTTCACCTGCGCACCTTAAATCATCCGCTACTCATCTCTATTTACTGCGCTCATCCCTCTCTCCTCGTGTTAACTCCCCCATCCTCCACCTCCTGATCCCCCCCTACCCTCTTCCTCTCTCTCCCCCCTCTCGCTTCATCTATGAATGCAAAGCCTCTGCTAACCATGGTTACCACGGGGAGAAATCCTGTTTGTGCCAAAGCAGCCCCTCCACCAACACTACACACCGACACCAACAACGCACCCGTAGCTACAGCACAGCGCGGCACCCAACGCGCACAGAACAAGCATATAGATGCGCCTGCATGCGTGCACTCAGCGTGGTTGTTGTGTGTGTGTGCGTGTGTGTGTGTGTGTGTGTGTGTGTGGGAGGGAGCTCGGCTTCTTGCAGACAAAGAAGCTGGAGCTGTTGTGATGGCTATTATCAGCAGAGCGAGCCAGATATATGTAGAGAGAGCAGGGTGACGATCGACACCCCGAGAGAAGATAGAGACAGGAGGTAGACAGAGGAAAGTGAGCGAGAGAGAGGAGAGAGAGAGAGAGAGAGAGAGAGAGAGAGGGAATGAGGGAGGAAAGCAGCGCTCAGAGAAAGGAGAGAGAGAGAGGGAGGGAGAGAGAGAGAGAGAGGAGGCTGCAGAAGCATACAGATGAGAGTGGGAGTACTTGATAAAGAGAAATCTACAGCGCAGGCAGCTCTCGCTCTTTCTCTCTCTCTCTTTCTCTCACACACACACACACACACATACACACTTGTGCGTGCGCACACACACACACACACACACAGGCGCGCTGAAGGGAGCAGCCAAGCGAGCGCAACAGCTGAAAAAGGAAGCGGCTGCTGTGCTGTGTGCGACAAACACACAGTCGGTCGTTTTTTTTTTTGCTTGCGGATCTATACCTCCACAGTCTTATCCAGCACCCATCTCTGGCAGGATTTTAACTCCAGGACGGAAGCTCTTTTCTGGATACAACTTCAGCTCTCGCCTCCCTCTCCTCTTCCCTCTGGCTGGATTCAAAGAAAGCAGCATCTGGACGCCTTCACCGACCCTTTTACCCGCTTGCACGCTTGCATGCTGACCCCCCTCCATCCTCACCATGCCTCTAGCCTAGCCCCTTCCACCTCTTCCTCCTCCTTTCTTCACCTCCCCCTCCCCTCCACCTGCCTCCCCTTTTATTTTCCTCCTCCTGCTGCCTTGCCAAAAGACTCCTCAGAAGCATGGCGGGCTCTTTCGACAGCCACTTTGCCCGCCATAACATGATGTGGCAGTGCCAGCTGTCTCAGCCGGACTGCCGCTGCTACCGCGTGGACGGCTACTCCCTACTGAAGCGTTTGCCCCTCCACCCCCTCATAGGTCCCCGCTGCCCGCTGCAGTCCGTGGGCCAGTGGCTCGACTCCATCGGCCTGGTCCAGTACGAGAACCACCTGCTGGCCAATGGATTTGACAACGTCCAGTTCATGGTGAGTGTTTCCTCGAGTGTTTTTTGGGGTGGAAGGATGCTGGAGAGATCTCGATGCTGGTACTTTAGGATGGGTTGTGTTCCTGGATTTTTCTCGCCTTCTTTTTTGTCTTTGCATTTGCTGTGTTTGCTCTTTTTCCGTGCTTTAAATGTAATCTCTGTTAGTCCTCACCTCCGTCTCTGCTCCCCTAGGTGTAGCTCATTATGATTTTCTTTGCAGTGATTAGCACGACTACTTGTTTTCCTTTGCTCTGATCTCTTCTTTTTTTTTTTTACATATCCTCCTCTTTGTATCATCTTCTCTCTCCTTCTTCTTTTCCCATCATCACTGCCTCTCCCCACTGGTGCCATGTGAGGTCCTCCTACGCACAGAAATCCTACGCCACATCTCCAGCATCAAGCTGTACACATACGTGCTCACAGTGCACCAAGACTGCACGTTCAAAAAGATGCTCGTTTCAGGGGGTTTTGCATACACGCGTGAGTGAACGCACATAGAGACGCGACCACCTGTAGCCTGTGGATCAGGACGCAGCCCGCTCCTGTTTTATCTGACGGCCCCCCTCAGTCCACGGTGACGTAGGAAGAGAAACTCGCTGGGTCATTTCACATTCAGAAACTCTCCTTTGATGTTGCCGTGGGTGTGTGTACATGCGTGGGTTGAGTAAGACTTGTAGCCACAGGGAGAGAGAGAGAGAGAGGATAAGTGAACGGTGGAGAAGGAAATGAGAAGAAAGAGGGAAGGCAATGAGAGGAGATGATGCCAGTTTGAGGGAAACTGCAGCAGGGGCAGAATGATGGGAGTCATAGCAGAGGGATGCTGACTGGATGAGTTTATCTGGAGTCGCAGCTCGTCACTGTTGGGGGAAACATATCTTAAAAATAGCAATTTTTTCAGAACTAAAAAGAAAAATGTTCAAAGGTTTATCCAAAAAAAAGCAAAAGTACTAATACTATTATAATATTATAATATTTTATCAACCACTGGAGAAGAATGTGTTTTTTATACTTGACGTTTCTCCCTTGAGCTAAGACTCTTATCTCAGAGAAGCAGTTAAATCTTCTTTTTCTTGACCCCATGTCAGAATAGTGTATGTAGGCATTTCTGTATGTATTTATGTGTGTATATAAGTGTGTGTGTGTTCTGGTCCACCACTCAGTGTGACCTGCATCTGTTCATTTGGTTACCCTGGCAACAGGAGGAAATGAGAGAATCTCTCGGTTTCTCTTTTTCATGTGTTTCTCCCACACGTGGTCAGTGTGTACCTGTGTGTTTGTTTGTTTCTGCCCACTGGGTTCAAGCTTCCTTAAGGATCTAACACTAATGAACTGGCCTTAGGGCAGATGGAAAGGTGCCGTTAATTGTGTGTGTGTGTGTGAGGACACTGTCGCGCCTCGTGTTTACTGGTCTACAAGTAAACATCTCCGATCCCTGCAGTGGCTGATCATGTTTTCCATATTAACCAGTCTGAGAGTGCCACTAACACACCAGCATGCAAACCTCCTCAGTGCTTTACTGGCATGACGTGATGATTGACATGTTGCCAGAGCATATACGAAAACAGCAACTCATGCATAAAATGACTGCGTGAAAAAAAAGTGGTGATATATACAGTCCATGGAGTCTAACACCTAGTTACTGATAAAGAAAGGAAATTCTCTGTATAGGCATTTCTTCCACTGTCTAAATCCTTGCAGAGTTTGCAGTAATGCCTCCAAGTATAAATGTTAGTTATCCCTTCCCTACACGTTCCTATGGTTTGCATTACAGGCTGTCGTCCACAGATAGTAAAAGACATAATCGCCCCGAGGCAAGGTTCTTATATAAAAAAAATACATTTTTACATTCTCAAATTTTAAAGCAATCTTGTTTTAATGTCCACTTGAGGGCGGCACAACAAGCTGTAAGACATATCGCATTTCTGTATAAAGTTAGAGCAAAGACACGCCTAGCAAACGTGGAGGTACATTTTGAGTGACTCTCGCCTCTTTTTTTTTAAGATCCTGAGGGAAATATCAAGCTCTTAAGCTTTTAAATCTCCACTAAGTTCATCAGCTAGTCACTGACTTAATCTGTTTGGTGCTGGGCCAATAGCATACAAAGACTTCATCCGAGGTATTTACTGCAAACAGCTGCCTGCTGCTGCTGGTGGAAACTGCGCTGATGAGTGTAGTAAGACTGAAACAAAAGTAAATCTGGAGGCTATCAGACCAAAACAATTCACTAAAATGCTCCATAGAGCTGAGAGGAACTGCTGATTAATGTAACTGTGGCCGTGGAATTAATTAATATGTGTTAATATTAAAACTTAGGGCAGACATTTTAATTTAAAAGTCATTTGAAACAGGAATTTCGTCTCCATTGAATATCTTGTTACTCATCATCATCTGTCCACAAGAGGGATTTAAAATCCAACCAAATCTGATGGAAGTGGAATTAAATTCACTAGCAGAGATCACGTCTTCCAAACGTTGCCTGTTGTTTTCCGTGTATTTACGTCGGCTCACTTTGGTTTTCCCACGGCGGTAAGCGAGCGATTAAGTCGAGGCGTACACATTGATGCAGCAGCTGTGACTGTCCAGGCAAGCATTGATGTCAACACAGAGACTCTTCACAAATGTTCTTTTAGCTCAAAATGTCTTTCCTCCAATATTCATGTCCCCAGGTGCTCCCTCCAGTCATTTACACTCCCACACTTACATACTATCATACCACATTGTTTATAGTCGCCACCAGTTTCTGGCAGTACTTCTGAGAGACTTCTCTACTCTCCTGGCCTCGCCCCTCTCGTCTAAATGTGTTTCCCAGTCGTTCAGTTGCTTCTCTGAAATGCCTTTTGGATACAATTAATATTGAAAAGAGCCGAGATGAAACATCCAAGATCACTTCAAAGTTCTTTTTTTGTGACTGGGCCTCTCTCTGGGTCTTTCTCTGTTTAATGTTTTTCTCACGTCCTACTTCCTGAGCGGCGTTTTTAACCTCTTTTTGCAGTTCGTGACTACACGGGAAGACGGTTAATGTTTTCCAACCTCTGAAAAACTCGCCGGCTACCGCAAATTGACATTAATGCAGTTGAGGCGCAGGCTACTGGGATTACATCGGTATTTGCAGAGCTTCTTTGCATTGTTGGCTGAGGATTCTTCAAGGAGACTTTTGGGTCAAACTCATTTCAGTGCCACAGGAAATCAAGTTAAATGGCAAACCTGAACAGAAACAAGTCAGGCAAATTACTAAATAAAAGCGGCACCGGTTCAAGTTCATCTGTAGAATTGATTGGTTTGCAAATGAATTTGACCTGAAGTCTGATCCGCATCAGCTTATGACAGCAAAAGGAAGCATACACTGTGCAGGAATGTATGCAGACACGCACGCATACACATAAACATGGACCATTCCAATCTACCATTACCACTAATGGGGGTCATTAGGAGTGGGCGTGTCTGGCCACCTTAACCAGCCAGTAGAGGACAAGTGCGGCTACAGTGATGGACAAATAGCAAAGGGATGGAGTCGTTGTTATGGAGACGGCGTTTTATACGAAGGACACTGGACGGAGATTAATCATGAATAATCATGGTACATAGAGCCAGACAAACCGTGGAGCTGAACAAAGGAAGTGGATTCAGCATGTGTACTTGACCAACTGAAATGACACCGTCTTACCACAGAAGAGCCACAGCGAGCAAACAAAGCCACATCCTTGCGTCTTGCACTTGTCTCGCACTGAATGGGGCCAACAGAGAAAAGTGCCTGTTATGTCTATTTTTGCAGGCTAGACAGCTAATTATCTAGTCAGCTATAGCACAGACTTAAATTTTTTAAAAGTCACTCTTTAAAGTTTGCCTGTTTACACATCCGGCAGACACAGAGCGGCATTAGCATTCATTTGAAGTCGTGCTTCTATCCACCCGATGAATATAAGTCCAATATTCACTCTCCTCTCTTCTGGTTTGGAAGTTATGGCTTCTTAGCTGCTGTATGTTCCTCTGTGTTTACAAGTTGGGCTGTAACTTTTGCTCTTTATGTTTGGTGCTGGACAGACGGTGTCCGGTGGGTTTATCAGAGATGGTGGAAACTTTGCTGATGAGAGCGAAGAGACTGAAACGAGTAAAACTCTAGGCTGTAAAACCCAAACACTGAGTTTAAAAGAGCTAAAAAAAAGTCTGTAAAGTTTTGGGGAATTGCAGTCGGGTGATAATTATCTGTTGGTCGATCGATGTGATTGATATTGATTGATGATTGAGGCCTTTTACATTACACAGTTTGACCCATTGTTCATGTAAAAACATTGATTATTGCAGCTTTTAAAAGTGAAATTCAATTTCTCTTTTTCACATTATATTAGCTCCGTTTTGGTCTCCACCAACTCTTAAGGAAAATTCAGTCTCTTTTTAGCCTTTAGCCAGGTGGAGGCTAACTTTGCCTACTCGTAGTTTGGTCATGTGGATGTATTAGAATCTGTGAAAGCAGTCTGGAAAAGGAAATGATGTTGGTGAGAGCAGAAACTGATCCAAAACAGTAAAAGCCCAGGTGGTGGCGGGTTAAAAACCAAAACAAGGAGCTGAAAGACGCTAGAACTCTGTATAACTTAACAGTGGATTTTAATCATCTATAGCAAAGAGCCCGTTCACCTTGCCCAGTCCGCTGACTGCAGTCACACTGTCCCCTCATTACCGTCAAACATACTCACAGTCCTCACTGAACATGACACGCCAGCACGGATGCCTAGAAATGTGACCAAGGAAGAGAGGCACAGAGGCTGATTGTAGAAAGATTACAAACGCGATTCGTCGAAGCTCACTCGAGAGATAAACTCTTGTCAGCGTCGCATAAGCTGAGCCGCACAAACAAACTCTGTGAAATAATTTCTTTTATCGCGTTGCGTTATTTGGTTTTAACGTAGCACAATGAGCTGAAAAGAAAGTTGGAAGACGGAGCTTTGTGTTTGGAATTACAATAACGAACGTGGGCACAGATAGATAGCATAAACGGGGGGAGATAAAGCATGATGTTGTGCAGTGCGTGCTAAAGAAACAGCAGCTGATAAGAGCAGCCACGAGGCTAGTGAAATTAATTTAGCCCAACTGTTCCTCGGAGGAAGGGAAACAACAATATTTGAAATAAAACAGTGCCACTATCCATATTTCATTCAAAAGGTGGCAATTCTAATCCCCCTCATAAAGGAATTTATTATTCTGGAAGGGAAACTGTTATGAATATCAATCCACCACCACGTTAGAGGAGCTTAAGCTTCTTCATGTGCACATAAAAAACGGTAAGTGTGACACCAACAAGTTTGCAAAGAAGCCAAAATGAATTTGAATTATGGGCTAAAAGTGCAAATGAGGACAGAGAAGAGATGATAGTCAGTAAGCGAGGGAAGATAGCAGAGAGACGAAGCGAAGGATGAACACAGGCGCGAAGGGAACAGAACAGAGGAAGAGATACAGTAGGCCAAGCATGATTTGTAGTACACGTCGAAGCCTTTTGGTGCAGATAATGGCCTTCACTACCATGACTGAATATCAATTTTTTTTTGCCCCCATCTCCAGCCTTGCCTCAACCCCCTGCCGCTGTGCATGAATTTTAATTCCTGCGTTCGGAGTGGAGATGTGACCCGCTGCGGTGCTGCTTATAAGTGGTGTGGTCAAAGTATCACAAGCTAACCACAGGGCGTGGCAATTTCATCAACACGGTGGATGCTAAACACCTTCTACCCCCTGGCAGAATGGATGGTTAGCGTTCGTACCGGTGCTGCATAGCAAGTATTTATGGTATTTATCACACAATGTGTGGGACGGAATAACTGTGTTTACCTCTACGGTACAAAACAAACACTGTAGGTATCAGGAGAGGAGGAAGAGCTGAGTTGGTTTCTGTTGTTACTCCCTCATTTATCCTTACTCCAGTGATATATGAATCTATGTGATCTTTATCCCATGATCCATCATGCGCATTTGGAAATGGCAGATATAGCACGAGCATAATGTGGAGACAGGAAGGGAAACAAGATAAGAGTAAGAAAGAAAGAACAAATGTTAAGGAACTCTTTCTGCGGGGATCCCAACAGGGAGCAATTAGTTATGCCTTTGAATCCTCTGTCATTACTCCAGCTCCAGCTTTGCTCTGCGCTCTATTAATCAGCCTGGGAGCTGATCTATGAACTACGCTGCGCTCACAGAGGCCCCGGCGTACAGGTTGGTGGAGAAATAAGGAAGGAAGGAGTAAGTTTAGCCACAGGATGAGCCCAATCAGTTGCTGCAGCCTTACAGGGACAGACTAGTGGAGCCCTGGGGAGGAACTTATACTAATAAGCCTGCAGCAGCATCACTCACTTTTTAAGGGGGCTTTTTTTTTCAAGGTATGTCGACCTTTTAAACTTTCATCCATCCAGGTAAAGTTCAGAGAACCCGTAAGGGACCATGAGACATAAAAACCAAAAAGATGTCCATGGATTAATACATGAGAGCATGGATTAACAGGACATGTGTTTGGTTTAGCAATCTGTGCACTGGATTAACAAAACGAGGTGAACACATCATTTGGAAGCACACAGTAAAGATGCATTTACGGAAACAGGAAGAATTTCAGTATTAACCTTTGGCCTTCAGATTAAAGGACTGGTCCTCATGTCCTGGGCCATGTTTCCTGCCTAAATCTAACTCGGATTTACTCTGAAAGTCAAGACGAAACGTTTTAAACTTTAAATTTGGACTGTTTGTATCCGTGTTTGCTACCTAGTAGCAGCACTCCTCCCTTTTTTTGGCACACTGCTATGTTTCTTGGCGTGTCACTGCCACAAGCTGCCAATAAGAATAGCCGAAACTAATGTTTAAATAATAATATGCTTTATTAATCCAAGAGCACAGATTGATAAACCTGTCGCGAGTTCAAGCACCAAGTGAGCAGATTTCTCTCTCTTTTTCTACCACATGACTCCATAAATCTGTACTGTGCTTGTGTTGCATAATGTCTGAGGTTTTCCCAGCATTATCCTCATTCATATTTTTAGTGGAGAGCCACGCTTTCACGTCACACGCAGTCTTCAGGACCGACTCCGAGAGGATTCTAGACTCTAATCTCCCGGTTTGAAACTAGAGCACTGCTGCAACATGTCCTAAATAACTTAACATTTCCCTCCACCGTTCTCCCGTGTTCGACATTTTAATCGCTTGTCAGGTCTTGACCAGTTTGTAGACTGAGACAGTCTCCTCCAGCTAGAATGTAAATGCCGCGTAATTAATTGTGTCGAGCCGAGGCTCGCGGATCCGGAGTCTTAAAAACTAAAGCCACCTGAATTGAGATCTTTCCGGTGAACGCGCTCTTCCAGGATGCTGCAGTGAAAACTCAGCGACAGCCATCTCCTATCTGGAATTAAAATGTCACAGCCTCGGAGCAAAATGTCCTTTTCGAGAGCACGATCCCAGAGTCCCCAGAGTCGACTCGTGGGACAGAAGTGAAGTAGAGGGAAGAAGAAGGAGCAGGTATCTGTTATCTACCTGCTTTTTCTTCCCCTCGTCTCTTGGATGTTTATAACCGTTATTAGTGTGACAGGAAGGAGATGTAGAGGGACTGACAGGTGTAATCCTTCAATCCTACAGCAGGGTATATACTGTATACAGCGTGTGTGTGTGTGTGTGTGTGTGGATGGTCCTGAGTCTGCCTTCAGGCGGGTCACACAGTCCCTCTCCTGTTCTTTCTTTACCGTCATTTTGATGATTACCTTGCTTTACTTTTCACTTCTGTCAGGATCCATATGTCTGACGGTATTTCTGGCTGAGTTGGCCTTTTCTCTGTGCTGCAGCTGTCTTCACGCGCTCCGCAACTCTTCCCATCCCTCCACCTTTCCTCTAATTATCTGTCTGCATGAAGACTCTCTCTTTCTGACTGTCTGCTGGGGGGGGCGAGGGGCGGTTGACTGAAAGGTCTTTTAAGGTTTCCCATTGGATTAATTAAAGGTAAAACCCTGAATCGGATACCGGTACAGGCTGCTGCTCTGTGCGCGTCCACCGGAGTCTTAACTAAGAATATCAAACGTGCAGCCTCTTTCTGACTGATGTTTGGTTTCCTGTCTTTTATTAGCCGAGTTGTTTCTGATATTTTTACTCAGAGATCTCAGAGATTGTTTGAGAGCAAGGACGAAAGAATTCATGCTGAGGCCTAGCTACCTGAAAGTATTCTTCAGGTTCCTGTGGTAGTGTATATGTTGTTGCACTAAATGTATGGCCGTATAAACTCAGATGATTACCATGAGTGTGTGTTTGATGCTGATTTGTACATGTAGGGTAACAAAAAGACCAAAAAAAAAACTGCACATTGCTTTTTTGTCAACGCTGTTCATTAGTTTCCCATTATCAGTACAAATGACAAGGACCTGTGATGCCTGCACTCCCCCAGACTTTTCCCAATCACACAAAAACAGTTATTAACAGCTAGTGTGACTAACAAAAGGAAGCAACAGCACAGCGGTGCCAAAATACAAAAACCATCAAGAACTCCAGGCAGAATTATTAATGTCATTCTTGTCTAAAAAAGAAATACACTGTAAGACCTTATTTTATCTACCACCAGCATTTCAGATTCCTCAAACACATTGTCATCTTTTTCTCAGTGTGTAAGTTAATCTCCTCTGCCACCATACGAGATGCTGTTTTCTTAATCCAACATTACAACGTTTTGACCACCTGAGAACAGTTTGGGATCAAAACATTGCCGAGTTCACGAGGAATTAAAGAAGAATTATAGAAGAACTCAAGTTCAAGTTTGACGAATACATTTTCTCCTGTGAAAGTAACACTCAACTCAAAGTGGCAAAGGAATACTTTACTTTGAAGAACGCACACATGAACTGAAACTGGCAAAATAAGAAGCCGTCATACGAAACAAACAGAGTCTCCTGTGGTAACGTAACAACAACGCAGGTGTGGTTAATTAAAACACTTGAAAATCTATCACCACACTGTTTGTGTGAGGATTTGTTTGTGTTGTTCAGACATGCATTTTTATTCCTGCTAGAAAGTATTGCAGTGCAGACCTTTCATCCCAATATGCATATGAAGTGACAGTGGAACTTAAAAAAAGAGCTTTAAGACTCTGTGACTTCATTTTACACAGTACGGCAATACACGGTAAAACACAGATGCTGCACGGGCAAGTGTACATCATTTGTATTGAAGCTTAAAACTTCCCTTGCAGTAAAGTACTTGTAGTGTATAAATATTATCCCAATAAACTGCTGCTAAGACTGTTTTAGTACAGGACATGACTGCTGAGTACTGCTATTGTATTGATTTTTTTGTGTTTCTTTGTTTTTCTGCCAGGAAATGCTCATAAAGGTCGTCCTTTATTGACTATGAACCTATAAACGTTAACCTTGGCTGTTGTGTTGTCACTCTGCAGGGCAGCAATGTGGTGGAGGACCAGGACCTGTTGGAGATAGGGATCCTCAACTCGGCCCACAGACAACGCCTCCTGCAGGCCATACGGCTGCTGCCCAGGGTCAGTACTGCAAATATGAACTAGTCATATTATCATATATCATATATCAATTCATCAAACTAAAATCTAAAAAGTCTGCTGCTCCAGTTTTCAAGTAGTTTTCAAGTGATATAACTCTCTGTGGGTGGTCAGGTTTCTTTCTCCATGTTCTGCAGAACACTGAAACACGGTGCCTTGTTAATGAAACATTACTGAAGATCACAGCATCACAACCACATCAAATGAAATGATTCGAGAAAGTGCTCGCACTTTTCTGAGTCTAAAATCCGCTTAGGTACAGATGAAAACACACACTGTGGTCAGAGAAAAGTTCTTTCGAAGGGCAGTAATGCAAACAAAGTTGATCAAAGGTGTCAGACTGTATGCAGTGAGAGCAGAAAAAGAGTCTTACCAAAGAGATGACGGACGGAGGGAAAGAAGAAGGAAGAAAGAAAGAAGAAGAAAGAAGAAAGAAAGAAGAAAGAAAGAAAGAGAGGGGACACTGAGCTCAGAGAGAAACAGGTTTCATACAGACACCTGGAAAACTTTGATCTCCAGTCTCTTCTCACTCCCGTCTATCCATTTAAAAGGCTGTAAAAAATTAAACCTTTAGCACACGTAGGCAAACGCATGCCCAACTTAAGGTGGAGGATGTGGGATGTTTGTTTGAAGCACCTTAAACTCTCTGAAGCTGTTTTGACGCTGAATGAATTATGGATTATCTGCGACGCTCTCAAAGTATCTGACTCGAGGCAGTAACCCCCTGCTGCTGGTGTCCTATTGTGCCCTTTCTAAACATTAGACTTTTTTAAAATATATATTTGCACTGCAAATATATGAGAAGTGTGCGCTTTTACTCCAACTCCAACTTAAAAATCCGCCGTGTAGCAGCTCGGTATCTCCTGTTTTCCTCCTGTACTCTGCCGAAATGGGGAAGTTCTCTAACAGAAACTAAATTTTTAATGAGCCCCGTGAAGTAACGAGGCTTTTTCAGCAGCATGGAGACGGAAAATTAGAAATATTCAGCACAGCAATCAGATATAGCGTAAATAGACTCCAAACAGCTGAGATGTTGTGTAAGAAATAGGTATGCAGTAAGCATTTGTGCAGAGCGTACCTTAAGATACCAGCTGCTACAGAGCTCCAGGTCAATGGTAGTGCGCCATATGTGCAGAAAAACAACACAACACCTCGTAGTATCACTGTATTTATGAGAACATGGGGGGAAAACAAACTCGCGTCACGAAATCAGCGAGTGTGCAGAGATATTAAGAAATATGCTCAGCGGTGCAGGATATATTTCAAACTCTGGAGCTGCAGAAAAGTAATAAAAAGTTAAAAATACATCACTGGAACTTTTCTCCCTGCTCTCTCTCTCTCCTCCGTCCTGTCTGTTACCGAAAGGTGCGACCTATCGGTTATGATGGCAACAACCCCACGTCGGTGGCAGAGTGGCTGGAGTCGCTGGAGCTCGGCGACTACACCAAGTCCTTCCTCATCAACGGTTACACCTCCATGGAGCTGGTCAAAAAGATCTGGGAGATCGAGCTCATCAATGTGAGTCACTTTCACGTCCTTCTTCTAAAGTAGGCCTGAAACATGTTGAGGCAGGTGAGAAGAGTTCCTATGAAAAGACCAAAGCATTGTCTGTGGATCCAAATCCTGATATATCTTATTCATCTTTGTCACAAACCTCCATTGTATAAACACACGCACACACACACACACACACACACACACACACACACACACACACACACACACACACTGTAAGTTTATTTTGAGTCTATCCCACATACACCATCCTGCTGCTGCAAATACTCGCCAGCGCACCAAATGCGTATTAATCCACGGCTGAAAATAGTTCTCAACAATGACTGAGCCCTTTTTCAAAAAACAAAACAAAACACAATGAACTGTTTTTAAAGGCGCGATCCAGGGAGAGTTTTTAAAATCTAAAGTTTTTTCCTTTCTGGACTTTTTCAGCCACATCTCTCAGTGTTCCATCAGTGGTTGGATTTAGCCCAATCGCTCAATGTTATGGGCCGAAAGGCGTGGAGTTTAAAGGATGTGGGAATTAACCAGACAATGTGGAAAATGTTCGAGATCAGTTTGACTAATACAAGGGGGTAAAAGTCTCTGCTGCTTCCTGTTCTCCTTTAACGTCTTGATTAGAAAGGAGGAGGTGACAGTGTCGGTTTTGGTCCGTTAACGAATAATTTCTTCTTAAATCTGCAAACTGGACTGACACGTCAGATATTTCACTTCGCTGGCACTGTAAACTTCATTTTTTTTCAATCATCAGCGATGCTATCTTGATAATAATAGAGTAATCCCTCTTGTGCTGACACGCAATCTTGTGTGACAGGTCAAACTGCTTCCTCGTAGGGAGTTTTTAGCCGAGACGAGGGGCTCTGACGGACATATTTTCTTTGTAATGAAGGACATCAGCTGGGCCTTTTGAGAAGCTGAGTGTTTGTTGGCTCCCGTCCTCATCGCTCACCTCGGTGACAGACCGAATTCGCTCCTCCTGCTCAATATATCACACCAGAGACCTATGCATCAGCCTGCGCACAGGCTTTGTCCTTCCTATCCGAAAACGCGGCTGAAGTCGATGTGAAAGTTCCCTCTGTGGGGGAAAGATGCCGAGGCCATGCAGTGCAGAATGCCCATCAGGCATTTCTCCTCATTACTGTGAAATGCGTGCTAAGAATACAAACAGGAAGGAGGCGCATTTCTGCTGTTACATCACAATGTTTTTTAAGTCTTTTCTCTCCATTTTCTCGGCGTGAACAGCTCTCCGTCTCGCAGAAGTTTGCGGTTTAAAATGTGTAATAAAGAGCAAGTCGATGCTTTGCAGCTGCTTCCCCTTGATTGAATCCGCTCCTGTAAATATCAGTAATGCTGGATGATAACAAGGTTTGACATTTGAGCTCCCGCGTTGTCACAAGTAGTGCTGGCTTGTGATTCGATTTTTTAACCAACATAAAATCTTCACTGGAGGTGGGATTTGCTGCGGCTTGATCTCGTCGGAGCGATGTGCTCTTTTGATGCTCCGAGTGTAACGAAATCACGCTCGATTGCAGAGGGCGCCCGCCTGGCTGATTTCAATGAGAGAGAGAGAGAGAGAGAGAGAGAGAGAGAGAGAGAGAGAGAGAGAGAGAAGGGGTGTTTTTTTTCCTTCCCAGCGGAGGATAAAGTGATAAAGTGATGAGTGATCAGCTGGAGGAGGTGGAGAGGGAGTTATATAAGCATGTGGGATGCAAGATGTTTCACAGCGCTGGGGATGCCGCCCACATGCCGCGCTTGGTGTGTGTGTGTGTGTGTGTTTCTAGATGCATATGTGAGATAGAGAAAGTGTTAACACACGCTTTCTTCGTGTTTACGTATGATTTAAAATCAGATACGAGCCACGGAAGAGCCTTGATGTCTAACTGACGCGTCTGTATGGAGCGCACGCACACACGCTGCATGCTCCTGCTTGTGTTGAGAGCTGCATGCGCTTATTGTATAGCACTAAGGATTTCTGTGAAGTGAAGCTGCCCTGCAGTGCAGAGTGGATCCACTAGAGGCTGCACGAGTACGCAGCAAGGCCAGGAAACGTGTGTCTGCACTCCACAGTTTGAGCCCCTTCATTCCACTCAAGGGAAACCATGCTGCTCCAGCATACATGACAAATATACAGACCGAGGGGAAAAGAGAGGTGGCGTTTAATCGGTGCAATTGCACAATAATTGCTGGCATAATTTAGACACTGATGAATGTGGAGCATTAGTTTCAAGTAGTTAAAATATGACTGAACTGAACACAACTTATTTATCCCGTGTTTACCGCAGTGCAAAATTCTAGAGCTGTTTGCAGGAAGCATCCTGGGAAATTAGAAATAAAGTCACCCTTGATTCTCTTGCACAGAGTGCTGACCTCAACCCGTCCAACACCTCTGGGATGAGTTCAAACACCAGCCCCCGATCACATGGGTGTGATGTTCAGGTGTCTTCGTACTCCTGGCCATGTGGTGTTTTATTTTATCGATCGCGTGTGTGTGTGTGTGTGTCCGCTGTACCTGAGCTGTCCTCACTGAGTGTGCACCTCTGCGGCAGTGCGCTGTCACCGAAGGAGTCTCGGGGGGGGTGGAGAGGTCACCAGTGTACCTTGGAGAGGTGTGAGTGCAGAGATATAACAGGCGGGAAAATAAAAGAGTGATGTGGGGAAGGATGCACAGACGTAAGAGAAACAAGGTGACAGAGAGAGGCAGGCAGAGGACGGGGGAGTTTCAATAGAAGTTGGCCGCTGCCTTCATATAATCACCCGGATAATCGCCGTGGACAACAGATGCTTTGGTGTCCAGGGAGACGGGAGAGGAGTGTTAAGCGTTGTCGGAGCATTTTAAAATAGACGGATACAAGTGTGTGTGTGTTTGTGTGTCCTTTTGATTGGGCACATATGTGCAGTCCTGCTGTTGCGGGATTACAAGAGCATCTGAAAATACCTTTTAATCCTGCCTGTCTCAACACACACACACACACACACACACAACACAATATACTGCAGGCAGCGAGCAGGTGCAGCTCTCTCTCTCTGCGGTATATTGTGTGTGTGTCAGAGGTTTGTAGCTGTGGTGGCACTCAGGTTTTATGTCACCGGAGTAGATTGACTCATCTCAGCCGCACCTGATCCGAGATAAGTTTAACGTTTAGTCTGCAGGAGGAGTATTTACTGACTGACTCGCTGACTCTTTTGTACTTTTGATTTGGAGAGAGGCTAACGTCGAACCTCCATCTTCCCTAACAGTGTGAGAGCAGGAAGCTTCAGAGCAGGCAGAGGCAGTCAATAAGCCGTCCTCTCCCTGCACACTAGTTTCCTTCACATTTGTGTGATTTCAGAGTTTTGTCTTACTGACAGAAACGAGGACTAAAGACCCAACTTGTTATGAATCATAGGTATAAAGAACAACGTCAATATCATTGTACATACAGTGTGTACAGTCGTGTAGATGAACAAGGCCATGTAATCTACTGTACTGCTCTGTGTTACAGTGAGAATTAAAGGCCTTAAGACCTGAAACCAAAACTTGATAAATTAGACTTTATATATTTGAATTATTAACTTAAAATGAATAATTAATACGAGTTCAGTATTAAGAATGGTTGAGTAAGTGTGCACGTGCTGCTTATAATTGAGTTTTTTTTTAAAGATTATGCTAAGATTTGACTAATCATCTTCCTCTGGATGTACTGAGACAATTTGCTCCCACCTATAGTGCAATTTAATAAGTGATTAACAATGAATATTAATCTATCAAGTAAAATATCTCACAACTGGTGGTTACGACGAGCCAGATAAGCATCTTCTTGCACTTCTTCGCTGTAAACGGAGTAACGCGCGCGGGTTTGAAACGCCTCCGTCTCCGGGGAGCTGCCGTTTAAGCTGCTTTGTGCCCTTAATTTCCCCCTGAACCCAAACTAATTTAGAGGGCTGTGTCAGGTACTTGAGAATGTAATAATGGCAAGACATTATGACTCTATCGGCCTGCTTTTAATATCACAAGTCTCCTGGTAAAATCTGTCAGCTGTCTCAAGAATAATTTACTGTCATAATCTCTCCCGCTCTATGAAGCTTCGGGGCTCGACTCGGGCGGTGAGGAAGGCTTGTTTGGGAACGCCTGGAAATGCACTGGCAGTGAAAATCTTAATGCTAAAAAGACATTTTTTGATTGGGAGGAAAGGCCTGATTCTTATTTGAATATTTGAAATAATATAATAACATTAGTCGGACAAAGTCAATGCAGCAAAAAAAGACAAATTCTGCATATTAGCATGAATAAGTTATCAGGCAGGATGGTCAAAATATATTAATTGGATCATTGATGATGCTTCTAAAAGTCTTCAGATTATTTGGACTCTTTGTTTGAGTGTTCGAGTGCAGATGAATGGACCCCTCATATACATATTCATTTCCCTGCAGTGCAGTGAGCTGCAGTCACATCCTGTATAAGTCCACATGGTGGCGCTGCCGCCTCTCAGTTCACCCGGGCCGACTCGTCCTGATGCGAGTGAAGCACAAAACAACTGCGTCAAGGCTGCAAATTGCTCTCATTTTCAAGTGAGTCCTCAGAGAGCCCGGAGTGAAGCAATTAGAAATGGATTTCGTTTTGGAAGAGCCACGTTCACGGCGGTGGAGTGCAGATAGTTTCCGGTCCTCAAGGAACAATTCCCTTAATGTTTTCTAGATGAGTGGACACTGATATCGCCGAGGAGGGTGCCTCCGAATGTGTGTTTGTGTGTGTGTGAGTGAGAGTGTCCTTGGGTTACCTGTGTTCGGTGCTGAAAATGGAAAGCGTCTGATGTCTGGTCTTCCACCTGTTTCTCCAGCTGATAGCTGCATGTTGGTTAATCGTCAGCAGTTCAGTGAAAGAGAGAATTTCTCCTCTCGTTTTGTTTCATTTGTCTCATTTCTGGAGGCCTGAAGGAGATAAACTCCAGTATTTCACAAAAAGTCTTGTGCCCCACAAGGTTAATCGTTATCATTGATTTGAAAAATATCTTCAGTGGTTTATATTCCCAAACTTTTTTTTGGGCGTATTACTCTTTAAGGTCGTCAAGACTGTGTAAAGCAGTATTTACTTACCGACGCAGGTTCTACAGGCTGAGTTTAGAGACATACAGACAACTTTCAGAGATGTAACTATCTGGTATTCCATGATATAAAAGCAAAGATGAGAGGAAAGCCAGAAAAGTTTGCAAATCTTTGTAGAATATATTGTTTTTTTAAATTATTTTTAATATATCTTCTAGAAGAAGTATTCAGATAATCTACTTGGAAATCAGCAAATATCAAATATGTAAAAAACAACTATAGCTGTCAGATGAATGTAGTGGAGTAAATGTACTTGATTACTTCCCCCTGCTGTGTTTACTATCTTTCCCGGCCATCGCTGCAGCCCCTCAGATGATCAGATTTATCATCACAGTTAAGTAAATCTTTAGTTCTTCATGTCGGTCTCTTGCATGTGAAGGCCTGTTAGTGTGTGCTCACTGCGAGTGGGGAATGCGGGGACAAGTCAGGCCCTGTAGGTGAATCACACACAATCATTACACACACACACACACACACACACTAAACGGGAAATGTGTATTGAAAATGACTAACTGTCTGTGTGTAACTGTACAATGGGTCCAAAATAAATTGAGGACAGTCATGAGAGTTCATCCTTTCTTCTACTGCTTGTACTCCGTTGCCATGACGGCTACTAGTTACCATAGAGACTAGAGATATGTGCTCTTGGTATAAATGAAATGTGTTTGTGTGTGTGTGTGTGTGTACTGTATTGCCTTTTTCTAACACTACTCCCCATACACTGAATTTGTGTGTCATGTTCCCCGTGCTTATCACCTCCTTTGTCACCTCTCCAAATGGACAGATTGTCTCACATCCAAGCGCCAGATGGTTCCTGCCTTCGTTAGACACGGCAGGATTAAACCCTATATATCAGTACCTACACACCCGTGCATCCATACCTCCATTATGACTTTTCACGCCAGAGAGACGTCTGCCTGCGCGTCGAGATCTGTAACTGCGGCTGACGCGCGTGTATCGCGCTGCAGGTGTCCGGCGTGTTCCGATATGTGCGGATACAGTACGTTCACATACAGTAATGTGTGAAAAGGGAGTGAGTTGTAGCTTTCATGTGGGTGGATTTGCCTCAGGACTGCAGTGTACTTCACCGTCCCTGCCTGCCGATATCACTCTCCCGCATCCTTATTTGGCCTTCGCACTTCCCCGTTGTAGCGTTCGCCGTGCCGGAGCTGGCGTGGGAGGCGTCAGGAGAGAATGTGTGTGACCCCCTTCCGAGTGACCCTCGACCTGTAGCTGCTGTAGAGCCGCAGCTGCCGGTCTGCCGCTTCGCAGTCAGCATCCTCGCTTGGTGGATGAAAAAACGGGGATGGATTAACGCTCCACAGATGTTTTCACGTGATCTGTGTTTAGTGATGTGAGTCAGTGAAAGCATCCTCACTTCTTTCCTTAAAGGTTCTTTTGGGTTTGATTGGTGCTGCTTCCAAGGTCAGAGATAAACTTCAACCAAACGACTGAGCCAACATGGATTAAAAAAATTGGACATTTAACCATTAACGATGAAAATCATGACAGGATGAAGGTTAACTTTGTCACTTATATAGTCATTTATAGTTGTATATAGTAATATAACACATAAACGTAATAGTTTCTCACAGAGGAGACGAGGAATGGAGTCATGCACTATTTTTGGTTTTTATCCTACTGCGTCACATAAGTAGACTCTTGTAAAAGACAGAAATAGTCCGAATGACGTCGAGCTTTGTGGATTGGATTTCATTTATGTGACACTTGCAGTCACACACATGTGAATATATATATACGCTCTCTCACATAAACACATGCTCATGTTTAATAGAATGCACCAGACACGGCCGTACGCAAGTGAAGGTGTCGTTCCAGTTGTGTCCTGCAGTCAGTCGATAAGACTGTGAAAGGAAGTGAGTCAAGCTCCATTTACTTAGAAACATAAGGATATATGGTTCAAACATCCTGCTGTATTCTTAAAGGTAGTCATATCTTACACAAGTGTGCTGAAGGTGACAGTGAGGACGCCTAAAGGAACATTTCACAAGAGCGCTGAGGATCAGATAAACCAGAGTTTTTCTGCGCTGAGCTATTTCCTGCTAAATGTCTAAACTTGTCTGTAGGTGAACAAATGTCTGCACTGTTGGCCAATAACGTGACGTTTCAAAGTGAAAGTGATGTCTAAAGGCCTATTTCATAATGTTAGGCGACTTCCAGGCATCGAATTCCCATCTGATTCGTATCCAGCGTTTCTTGGCATGTCATTCCTTATCGCTCTCTCTGCCTCATTTACTTTATTCCGTACACTGTTGGCTATCCAGGAAAGGTATGAAATGTTCCAGAAATGACTCTCCCAGTTGTATCATCACTAAAAAAAAAAGATGAGCGTCTGCATTAGTTTGATAAATCATCAAAGGTACAAGCTCGCGTACGTGGAAACGTGTGGAGAACAGTCGAGCGATGACTCCCGGTGAGCGTTCTCCAAGCAGTCGCGTCTGAGAGGTTTAAATCAAGTTTGCTTTCAGATTTTGGGTCAATTTTGGATGAATTGAACAACCATGATGCGGTGCTTTGTGCCAAATTGCAAAAACAGTGTGTTGTTTTTTTGTTTTTTTTCACACCTCTGATTGGTCTCTTCTCCATAGCAACAGTGGCTAAGGCTAATCAGCACTGTATTTAGAGCCTAAACTGACTCATCATTACATATTTTGGAAAAAAAGAAAACTGATAGCACTCATGTCTGCGCAGTAAAAACGAAACGACAGCCAGCATCCGTGTCGCTTAGCACAAAGACTGGAAACAGGCGGAAACAGCTAAGCTAGCTCTGTCCATATTCTTAAATAGGAAAAGTTTCAGAGCCCGTTTTCACACTTCAGTCATATTGAGATGAAGATACTGTTCAGCTGTCTCAACTCACCCTGCACGCAAACAAACACATTTACACTCCTTGTCAGCCAGCACGAGCTTGTCTCTGTACGGGCCCAGCATCTCCATAGTGACGAGATGGGAGAGGAGGAGGAGGTGGAGAAAGAGGAGGAGGAGGGGGGAATGTAAACTGGGTAGAAAGAGTGAGTGTGTGTGTAGAGAGAGAGAGAGGAGAGAGAGAGAGAGAGAGCGCTCAGGCAGAGACATGTAGGAGATGTAGTCTGGCTGCCGCAAGCTGAAGAAAGAGGAGGAGTTGGTGAGCGCTGGAAATCTGCAGAGTGAGAGTGAGAGAAAGGGAGACAAAAGCTGATGGTGAGGAGGCGAGGAGTAAAGCCAGGAAAGCTCGCTTTAAAGGCAGAAGAAGAAGAAAAAGAAGGAGGGGGAAGGAGGAGGAGGTGGTGGAGGAGGAGAAGGAAGGAAGGAAGACACAGTTGTCCTGGACAGCAGGAAAGAGAAGGAGCAGAAGTGTGAGAGGAGAAAACACAACGCTGGAGACAAGCTCTCGTTTGGATTAAGTCCAGCCTAGAGGAGAGAGGTAGGTAACCCTGCGGGGGGGTGAGGCAAAATATATCTGAATCTGCTTTATTAAAAAAAAAAAAAAGGAATAGACAAAGGGAAGAGAGAGAATAAGACGCGGTGATGAGCCACTGATCCTTTTGTTCTTCGCTCGCTGTTTTATTTATGCATCTTTCATCTCTGTGCTCGGTGAGGCTGAGGTGATTACAACATACCAAACGCTTCCAAGGCGCTCAATCAGAACTGCTGACTGGGCTAATTTACTGGCTGTGTGCACGTGCGTGTGTGTGTGTGTGCGTGCGTGCAGGAGTTTGGGATAAATGTTTTTGTGCGTCTTGTGTGTGGGAGGTGCCTGTCCTCAAGCCACCTGAGGGAACGAGCTCGGCGTCGAACCGACGAGGCATCTGCCGCGTTTGGATTGAACTTAAGTTTGCTGCAAACTCTCATTAGTCCACAAGTAACGTAGCACAGCAGATGATGTCTCCTCTCTGTGAATTCATGCGCTTGAATCACGTTGCTTTTCTTAGCTGCGTGAGAAGTACTCGGATGTTTAAGGATTTCCCCTTGACATCGGTGCATTTTTGGATATCTTGTACTTGATTCCGGCCAGAACTTGGACCGACTTCTCACGTTTGTAAATGTCACAAGACTTTGAAAAAGCCAAGTTAAATCCGTGTCGGCTCAGGATCCTTTTCTGTTACTTCCAGATTGAGCCGAGTGAAGCAGAGAGAGAGAGAGAGAAAAGAAAAGCTATTACTACATTACAGTTACATTCAAATCCAACTGCTGCCCTAATTTGCGTCCTGTCTTCATTTGCATGCGCTAACATACTCTTAGAAGATGGCGAGAATCTGGGACGAGACCAAGAAAGAATATATAGCTGCTTAAGAGGAGGGGGATGTTGTGGTTAGTTTGTAGTTTGAGTTTGAGCAGGCATGAAACTGTAAACATTTATTAGAACAAGGAAGGCTAATCCCCCGCCTCATAATGACTGTTTTCATCTTTTTTAATCCCAGCTTTACTTTTTTTTTTCCAAAAAACACTCAAAGAAACAGCACCGATTACCAAATGACTCGACCTCAGCTTCAGCTGCAGGAGTCCCAGCTCAAAGTTGCCCAAAATCCACTGGCCTCCGACAGTCAAATGGACAAGATGATAAACTAATATTTTCTAGCCTGCTCGGGCTTGTTTCCCAACAGCGACGAAGGGAGACAAGGCTAACAGTGTCAGGAAAGGAAAGTAAGTGAGGACCTTGCGGGAGGTAAGCGGAGGGAAAGTATGAGGCAGGTCCCGGCAAGACGACAGTAATGACAAGTATTTTGTCTTCTACCAGCTGCTGAAGAGCAGCCCGGACAGACAGAAAGATTGAGCTGGAAATCCTGCCAGATGCTTTTTACCTCAGACGCCGCTCGATCGATCATAATCTTGCCCTCCTGTTCATCGAATCGTCACCGCGGCGAGTCACGGCAATAGATTTCCCTTCAGTGACCGGCATTAGTCAGTAGGCTGCACAGAGAAACCACAGCATGATGAATGACGCTGTGAGACACATCGTGGACAGAGGCTTTGAATACAGCGTATTGATGCCAACGGTTCAGTTCTAAATACCATTTTGGTTACACTAGCATTATTATTAAAAACTGGTTTCATCTCCACTGTATCGTCCACGAATAATTCATCAATGCAAGAAGAGTTTAAGCGTTGACAGCTTATTTTGGGACTGAACCGGGCCGAGACCGGGACATATGTCCCCATGGGCAGGTTAATCGAGGTGGCCCGTCTTAATGTGTGTAAGTGTGTGCACGTTGTGTATGTGTGTATAAATATAAGAGCGACGTCGCGAGGCGTCATGGTGTTTAAGCTCGGTCTGTCTATAACACCACAGCGTGGATCTCACGATTGGCGGTTTGTGATGTGGCCACATGCACACTGCCCCTCTGAGGCATCCATATCTGATACGTTTAACACATCACCACATGTAATCAGGATCTAACTGTTCACTGTTGTAATATATGACTGGTTTAGATTAAAGAGTAGGTAGAGTACTGTGAAATATGGTCAGCCTAACACTTGATCAAAATTCTGTTTAATAGCAGTGTAAGCTGTGATTTTAAGCTCATTTCACAAAAATAAAGACAACATACATACTTAAATTTGCAAAGGATTGGCAGCTAACCCTGTAAACTCATTTCTGCTGAGGCTACAATGACTTTCTGTTCGTAGCTCATTGGTCGACCTCCTTTTGCTGTAAATGGCGATGATAATGTAAATGTCAGGAGGAAATTGGCACCTGACGCGCCGCTGACTCCCCCTGAAATCTTCACGTTCAGTGGCTGCTGGACTCGTGTGACGGCGTGCACAGCACGGTCCCGTCCGGAGCTGTCTCTCTCAGCAGAGAGCTCCCAGATGCACGTACGGCTGCTACAAGCGTCCCGTTGACCTCATCTTGTATCTGCCGTGATTAGCGTCTGTATGTCCCACACCTCACTGACTGCGACCGCGAGCAGCTGTTGTGTGTGAGCCCTACTGTACCTCTTACAACAATGTAAACATCGCTCCACTCGGCTGTGTCTCTGTTGCTATGTCAACCTTAACCGTGTTATGTCATCACGCAGGCTTCACGGGTCACACACAGGTTCATACACACGTGATCGACCAAGGACCTTGCCTTTGGAAAAAACATCTAATTTAAGCATCAGCTCTTGTCATAAAAAGGGTTATGCTCAAATTTTCCAACATAAATCGGTTTGTGAGTTTTATTCCTTTATTTCTGTCATAACATCTGAACCTCTCCACATTTTTTAGCTTTCCGACGCTTGTGTTTTTACACTTTGGAATGACCAGAGGTCGATAAACTCTTTGGAGCACCCACACCCAGATAGGATTGCAGACATAAACATACACACCGGTGCCTCAGGAAAGCTCGTGCTCGGTCTGCAGTGTGAAAATCAGTTCCATCTTGGGGCTCTGAAGTATTTATTAACCCATAAAAATATCACACACCATTTACTCTCTCCTCATATTGAGAATTCAATTCATGAGTGCTCCTCTGTGTGGTAAAGAGAGCGTGTGTGTGTGTGTGCCTGCAGAAAACAAGATCTTGTTTCATCCTTGATCCTGCAGCATTTGGCACACACACACACACACACACACACACACTCACATACAGCCCGTGCTTCCAGTCATACTTACAGTTCTCCTGCTATTAATGGAGATATATCTGTCTCCATGTAGGCGGGATTATTAACAGCCAACGCTGATTGGCTGCCTGTTCTCTCAGCTCTGAATCGAGCTTTCCTATTGGCCCCCGTTGGACATCATTTTCAGCACATCACCCTTAGCTGCAACTCCCCTCCACTCACTGGGTTGCTAGGCAACCAGTGGTCTCTGGTTTCCCTCCAGTGTCCCCCCACCACCACCACCACCACCACCACCACCACCACCACCCCCCTCGCAATGTGGTGTGTGTTTGTGTGTGTGTGTGTGTGTGTGTAGGAACGTCTGTGGATGAAGCTGAAACCTGGACTTCACTGTCATGAACCGGGCCTAGCTCACAATTTCTGGTTGCTTTCTGAGAGTAATGTGTTGTGTGTTTGAGAGTGTGTGTGTGTGTGTGTGTGTGAGAGATCTATTGAGGGTCCAGGCAAATCGATACTCATCGTTCCGGCCGAAAAGCTCCACCTCCAAACAGCACACACATTGAGCGAGGGATGGAGAGATGAGGGAGGAAGGTGGCTGGCTGTGATTAAGTATTCAGGTTCAGAAAAAAACGTCGATAATCAGGGTGAAAAATTAGCCCAGCCTCGCTGCTGTAAATGTCTGTGCTTTCACACTCACCGGCCGAGTGCCGCGCACATTATCCGCGTTACATCAGTGCTTTCCTAAAACAAACCCTCATCGATTGCAAGATGGAAGCTGGTTTTGACTTTTGTCCTCCTTTCTGTCCCATCTCAGCTGACAGATTTACTGCCACAGCTTGGCCACGATTACCAGCTAAATGTTTATCCTCAAATGTATATTGATTGCACGAGGCCACGACGCAGTATGACTGTAATAATTACACGACTCAACTGGGGCGGTTTCCACGATTTTAGAAATGCTCCGAGTCCAAATTCCCTCAGCGCTTTTGTTTTCAGAGTTTTCAAAGTATTTCAGGGAATAGTTCTGGTGCTGTAACTTCCTGAAGTCTCCGCTGGTTGCCTGGCAACTGCTCAGCCCAGCCAAATAATAGGTCCACCATCAAATTGTGCATTGTTATCTTTACACTTCTGTACCTTCGGACAGCCAGGCCAGCTGCTTCCACCTGTTTTCCAGTCTTTGTGCTGAGCTAAGTTAACCAGCTGCTGCCTCCAGCTCCATATTTAACGTACACAATGACCTTCCCATAACTATAAAGGTCATAAATGATAACTACATCCCTGTGCTCGAATACTAAATCCACCACAAGTTGATTTTTAAAGACATTTAGTCTAAAAAAATCTCAGAATCAGCCTTTGATTCTCATAAATATTCCAGTGGACAGGACCTCCATGACCCCACAGTACTGTGCTAAACCTCTAAGATATCACTGACGCAGACATGAACTATTTGCTGATCAATATTGCCATACAATTGGCCTGTCTGACCTGGGCAATTTAAGTAACCGTACACCAGTGATTCTCGGATCCGGAAAAATCGATGCAGGACTCTCAAAGGGCTGAACCCCAATCGCAGCATTAGCAGATGGCGCCGGAGGGGCATCTGGGCTCTGTTGATATCAGAGAGGTCACAACCTCATAGTCTACAGGGGGGAGAGGTGATTGATCATATTGACATGATGAGCCTGGAGACGGTAGATACACATAAGCTAACAAACAAAGATGGACCAATCACACGCAGTTGCTAAGGCTCCTTCGAGTGCAGCTGCAGAGCTTCTTTTATTTGGCTGAATCACTGACACTCCACACGCTGTTTATTCCCCCTGACAGGCTTTCTTCTCGTCACCTCTGTTCCTAACATCTGGATGTAGTGAGGGCAAAGTGGGCAGGAAAGCAGAGAGAAGAGCAGGTGACGAGAGGTAATTTGAGGTCGGGGCAATCGGAATATGGACAGAGAGAGTGAAAAGGGATACGAGGGCGATGAAAGGGATATTTAGGCAAGTCGGTGTGGATTAAACAGGAGCGGGGAGGCTGCTGAAAGCATTTTCAGTCCTTCTTTCTCCATCATTAAAACTATGTGCTAGCCTGAGCACAGACAGTGACTGGACTGTTGGTTCCCTCGCTGGGTTTTCTGCTCCAGTGAGCCGACCGGCTTCCAACCTCCCCTCCAGTAGGAAACAGAGAAAAGGTTTTTTGTCTCCCGTGTCCTGAATGAGAGAGGTCGTTGTTAACGTCCCCGATCACTGACTCGCCTTATTGTCGCGCTGGTTTCTTTGCAAAATATGTCATTTGGTCGCAGCTGTCGCCATTATTCTGTGGTCACGCTGGTGTTTAAGGAGGTCACTGCCTTCTCGTGATGTTCTTGGAAGTTTCAGGGATTTGACTTACAGTTGTTTGCATGTTTTATGACCCGTTACTTGAAGGTGGAGCTGTTTACGGTCACGGCTATTTAAATGGAAAGGGATCACATTTATTTGATTCACTCTTGTCGTGAAGTGACAGCAGGCTGAACGCACAGCCCCGTTAGCCGTATGTGTGGTGGCTAATCCGTTAATCAAGCCCTGTTCAATCTGGGCTAACGGGACTGTTAACAGGATTAGTGCATTGATCGACGCACACACACACACACACACACACACAGACAGAAGACACAAACATAGCAGGCTCAGCCAGATACTGGAGGCAAACGGCGCCCGCAAATCACTTCATACTACGGTAATAAAATCAAGAGCAGAGGGTAAGTAACCCTCATTGGACGCTCTTGTCACTCAGTGACACCCATTGTTACGCTGCAGAGAAGAGAGAGAGAGCTGATCTGAATGGGATTGAGCTTAAATGGATGTGTGGTTAGGGGCGATAGCGATGCATGGAAACGGAGGAGAAGCTGTGGCAGCTCAACGCTTCCCCTGTCAGTACGTACAGCTGCTGTACATATCATTTAAATGCAAATAGGGTGATGCTGCAGTCAAGCATCAGAGAGAGTGTGTGAGAGAGAGTGTGAGTGTGAGTCTGTGTTTTAACAATAATGGTCGGGTTGCATTCAAATTCTCAACCGTTCAGGGATAACAATATAATCTTCTTCCCCAGCCTCTGAAACAGCTGTTTGTGTGTGTGTGTGTGTGTGTGTGAACGCAGCCACGTGCATGTGGATGTTATTTTACTTCTTTTTTTTTTTTTTTCGGATGAGCGTGTGTGTGGGTGACTGCTGCGGCTCTGTGTTGCCATGGTGACGGTTGAACTTCAAGCTGAGGTTGAGGCTTCTACTGTAGTTGAAGTAGATGCTGTTGCATAAGGCGAAGTGTAACACACACAGAGATACACACACGCGCGCGAACGTGCGTGAGCGCCGTGCAAAAGGCAATTTACTGTGCCGCTTCTGGAGTGTGCGCGTGTGTGTGTGTGTGTGTTTATATGAGATGAAACAGTAGCGTGAGTACTGATTTCACTCTGTCGCCCCTCAGGAGACAGACAGGGGGAGACACAGAGGCATGAGAGTGAATATTTCATAACCTGTACTACATATAGCAAAAAATATATATTATTCAGCTCATTTTAAGTACTTTATAGTTTAGAGAAAAGGCTCCAAATAAACTAATCTCATTTCCAATACATTTTCTGTCTGTCAACTAACTGAGTAACTGACTTATTTCAGCTCTAATTTTAATGGAATGATGCTGACTCTTGCAGCTAAATAAAGCGAGACATTTAAAAGTTAAAAGCCTGATAATGAGAGAAATGTCTACAGTAATCTGTAGTTTGTCTTTGAGTTCTAGTTCTTTTCACTAGTGGAGGCGATGCAACATGTTCTCATATCACGTCTCATTTCTGGTTGGCACTTGTCAAGAGTCAAGAGTTCATCGAGACAAATCCACGTGATCTTAATGCAGCAAATTCATTGGAGCCAACGT
The DNA here is from genome assembly GCA_014281875.1 of Nibea albiflora. NCBI lineage: Eukaryota > Metazoa > Chordata > Actinopteri > Sciaenidae > Nibea > Nibea albiflora. Next base: position 6,346,778 of record CM024810.1, read on the forward strand.
CATGTTTAGCACAAAGAGTCAGACAGAGAGACGTGCCGTAGTGTCAACGACATTGTGCCCGCAAAGGACGGTGTCTAACAGAGAAGGAGATAGTGAGCTGTGAAAGCCAGAGGGGAGGGGAAAGATGAGCGAGTGGAAATTGATGGAGGGAGCACAGGGCGGCCATAATACACCAATTAGTTCCACTACCCGCCAGTCCCAGCTCTGCTCTGTTTCCCTTTGATCCGTCTAATTTTAACAATTAAAATACGTTGTTTCCATGCAGAGAAGATCGGCAGCGTAGGGTGAGGTTTAACCCGTCGGTCGATACTGTTGAGTTTTTTTAAATATCCCACTAACTGTCTTTTTTCCCTCATTCTCTGTGCTGGCATTTATTTCCGAGCTTGCTTGATACATTATATATCAGTTGTTTACATTGCAATTTGCATATGCTATTAATTACAGTTGGTTTATTTATATTCTGTTTGTGTGTTTGCACAAATCCTACAACCCCCGTTCTCAGTGTTCGTTTGTATCTTTATGTTTCTCCTGCAGATGTGGGGCAGTAATTGGCGCAGGAGATGATAAAGTGTGTGTACGTCTGCGTGTGTGTGTGTGTGAGTTGCGCTGACTCAAAGCAAGACTGTTGGGAGAATCATTAGACTCGCAGCGAGGCCTCACATTGAGGCTAATTACCACCTTTTGCCCTGAAGACACACACACACACACACACTCTCTCACACTTGCACATACCTTTATTGGAGGACCTCCAGAGGCGGGCCCGTTAAAAACCAGGCAGCAGTTTGTTGCATACTGAAGTACGGGTGCCAGAAGGTGCAAACAGAAGAAGGCTGCCATGTTCCAGCTCGTCTCTTTAGAAAACCCAGTAACTGGCACAGGGAGCGGACGCCTGGTGACCAGAGTTAGAATGAACGCTTTCATTGGAGTCCAAGTGTGTATGTGTGTTCTGTCTCTGTGCCTGTGTGATGACCGCCCGGGGCAAATCAATAGACTGTTACAAATTTTTCCACAATCTGATATTGCTGAGTTTGCAGCTCACGATAACAGTGTTTTATCACGAGGCGCTCTCAACAGTGAACCTGAAAATCTGATAACGCTTGTTGTGTTTTGCGTTGGGCCTTTAAGTTTTTTGAATATGAAGTATTATCTGAGCTTAGTTTACCAACTAGAAGCCGAAGAAATGGCTAGCTGCCGTAACTTCTGAAAGTTCACTTTCGTTTAACCTCCTGTGCTCCACAAAAGAGGAATCATTAGACAGTTTGGACAAACTACCAGCGGGAGCAGACGAGCAGAGCACAGGGAAAACGGAAAGAAGTTTGAGAGCTACTGTAACTGACTAGCTCCAGCGCGGCTGTGAATAAATATTTCACAAAGACGTGCTACTTCTCGGGTAACCAGGCCATAAATCCTCTGCTCTGTCTTTCGAGACTAAAATTGTGTTGATAGCGTTTTTTTGGATCGCTGAAAGTGAAAGTCCTTTCAATCCTTAGGCCTGATAATTAAATATTCAAGGTGTGTGTCTGGTGCTATTTTTGTTACTTTGCCATGTTCAAGGATTTTACCAGGTCAGCACTCAAGTTTGCGTTTTGTTTCTGCTTGTAAAGATCAGACATGTCAAACCTGAAAACCTCATTGCTGCTTCAGAGGATATTAGTTTCTTATTGATTAGACTGCAGGAGAGCTTGACTGATATTATCAGCTGGTATTGGCCTGTCGCAGACATAACGGTATCAATGTATGTTATCCAATATACACCGATAAGAAAACTGCTTTGTTTTGTTTTTTATGGTAAGTCATTCAGACAAAATGCTTGTGATCTTGGTGTCACTGCACGGTATATCTAGCAGGGTGATTAGGCGCGCCTCCACAGTCCTGGAGCTCAGGAGACTTTCTCATTTTTACCTGATTTTGACGCCTTCTTTCAAAAACGTGTCAATATTTTTACTCATTTAAATTTGGCTGGGTGGTTAATAACACTTTATTCTTTGGTCTGTGTCAAACATCAGCCAGGCTCTAAAGAAAAGAGAGCATCTTTCAACGTCTGCCTCTCTTTCTGTCGGTCTGCGTGCGTGTGTGTGTGTGTGTGTGTGTGTGTTGTGTGTGTGTGTGTGTGGTGTGTGTGAGAGCCTCGTATAGGATACTTCACTCGCTGGCAGGGTTTACATTAAAGGAACGGTATACTCTCTGATCCTGTTCACGTACTCTAACAGCACGACTTAACAGCTTGAACACGGTCGTCCAAACTGTGTCAGTTATGTAATAATAATAACAACATGATGTATGCATGTGCTGAAGGGCCTTTTATGTCATTATGAACTCATTAGTACTTCCCCGAGTGCTCTGCAGTGCACTCCAGCGTTTTTCTGGGTGGCAGTATTATCCTCCATTTGAGGCTCCCGATGATGGTGATGATAATCTGTTACATTTAAGCAGTTTTTTTTTTTTTTTTGCAGATATAATCTCGTTATTATCCCGTCTGAAAGCTTTTGAACTATTGCTATCTATAAAAGCTGTTTTAAATTATGCAAATGAAAGCGAGAGTCATCATTTTTTGCGAGTGCTGCGGCTTTTGACACAGCATTTCTTGTATATTTTGCAGACAGCACAAAAAAACAAGTCACCTAAACATATTATGTGCCACAGCTTAGACCTGCAAAGACTTTGATCATCTGTTAGTTTATTATTCTTTTGATTTATTGATAAATCCTGGTTACATTCCAACCCTTAAATGATCATCCACCAACTGTCCAAAACCCAAAGACATTTAAATAAAGTAACATGACATAAAACCTTCAGCTTGACAAAGGACTTAAATGTGAATTGACTGATTGTTCAGCGCTGCCTTAATGAATGATTTTTGAGCATGTTGCTGAATGCTAACGTCTGTCACCTGTGTGTTCATTCAGGTACTGAAGATAAGTCTCATCGGACACAGAAAACGGATCTTAGCCTCGTTGGGGGACCGGCTACACGAAGACACCCCACAAAAACCACCGCGGGCCATCTCCCTAAGGGTGAGTGAGTCTGAGACAGCATGTGTTGGTATGAACCACGAACACCCTCTGCCACATGGGTACAAATTATTCTGGATCGTCAAGCAGAGGAAGAAAGCACCGGCGTCCTCCCAGATGGCTGTGCGTTCCTCTGAGGGAGCTACAGCATCCCCTCTGCTGCTGTTGCCACCCAATGATTACCCAAATCTCTCAGGCAGACACAAAATGGCCGTCCCACTGCAGTTTCCCTCCAACTTGCCAACTTGCCCTGGATACTAATCGCGAGAAGCCGGCTTTGCCTCTCCCGTCGGGGCTACACTCTTAATGTCCTCATAATAGTCTCTTGCTCTTTGTACTGCTGAGCCAAGGGAGTCCTTCTGCTTCTGAGGCAGCGCTGAAAGGGTCTACCTGGTCGATTCTGCTGCTTTTTATACCTTTAAACAACCTGAAGTCTCCACTGTCCACCGGAGAATTGTTGTTATGTACCGAGTCTCCAAAGCACGAGGAAATAGTCACAAAAAAAGCAGAAAAATCTTCTTATCTGTGAGGCTGGAACCTGCAAATGCTTAGCTCGATCAGCTGACTAGTTTCCAGTTTCCGCCCCAGTTGAAGAAAAGCAGGCTTACATTGTACGGCTACATACAGCAACTTCCAGTGTGTGAGCAGAGGGCCGTGCTTACACTGTAATACAGTACAAACAGCTGAGTGTGTTAGGACAAATGGCTGAGGATGAGAGCCGAGATGTAAAGTTTTTACACTTCCTCCTCCACGTCCCAGAAATAATTAAAAAAAAAACCTCATCTATTGAGACTCCTCGCATATGTAATCAACTCAAAGTGAATAACCTCCCAGGAGAAATAAGCTGACCTTCTTGTGTATTAGACCATTACACCGTTAAAACACAGAAAAGTTCTAATCCTTCTGGGAATCGTAGTCTCCACTCGGCTCTAAATGAACATCGTTTTCCACTTTAAGGCTTTGGTCGATGCTTTCACTTAAAGTGGGCAGGGCGGACTCCGGTGTTGTGCTTAAGGGCACTCTGGCGGAGAGAGACCTTCTCGTAACGGGACAGCGCCTTTGTCCCCAATTTTACATAGCACTTTCAGATACTAGTACTCAGCAGTATGGCAACACTCTAGGTGAAAAATAAAATGTGACAGTGCACAGTGAATGCAATTGCCCTACTTATCGTGCTTGCAGCAGTGACACAGCACATTATGAAATGATGAATGAACCCTCTCTTGTTTCCTTCCCACCGCTTCCGATCCCTCCGCCCGTTCTCTGTCCCAGGAGCCAGGCGGGAACCACACTCCACCCCAGCTCAGCCCGTCGGTGGGCCAGGCAGCGTACACGGCGGGGGTCCCGGGCGGATCTCTGGACGTGCAGCACCTCATCATGCAGGCAGACGCCCGGCGCAGGCAGCGCAGCAATGACAACTACTTCGAGGACGTGCCGCGATCCAAGCTGGAGCGACAGATGGCTCAAGTCAGCATGGTGAGGAAAGGAGGACAGGTTGGAGGGATGAATGGAGGCGGGGAGGGAGAGAGAGGAGTAGACTCAAGGAAAGTATTATGAATGGTTCTAGTCAGAGATACAGTTGGCTTATAGGACATGTTTGGTAATATTCTACATTTTTCTTATGTCTACAAACATCTTCTGTGCCATACAGCTCCACTGTTGTCTAAAAACTGATGTCAAGCGGTGACATCTCCGCACACAGTCCTGCTGCTGTAAATACTCTCTCACATCTGACAACAGCTACAGTGTCCAGCTGTTTAAACTCACTTCTTTCAAAGACCAAACTAAAGATTTACGTCGTCCGTGTCACACGAACACATAAATAATCTGATTCCAGTCACATTTCAACGTTGTATCCTGAAATCTACAAATTGGAAGCCATAACAAACTAATAAGCTTCCGGGCAGTTTCACAGCTCTAATCAAGATGGTGGCATATATCTTAATCATGAATGAAGTAGCTCACTAATTAAACGCCGGCCCCTAATAGCTGCAAGACGCCAAGCCAAAAGTGTTTTATCTGCTTGTTTGGTTGTTGAAAATCCACCATTAATAATCTGCAGCAGGCAGACCATCTGACACGGGCAGCCGTCTTTGCCGCTTTAGAGCTCGTAGAAATTTTACAAATAAGGCTTGGCTGAAACTTTTGTGCTGTGAAGTGAGAAAATATGCAAAAGCTGCAGTCGGGCATAAACTCCCGCCTCACGAAATAAACGTTCATCTCTCTCTTTCTTTGTCTTTGCCATCACGAGACGCAACATTTAATAGTCCTGCATTGCAAAACACACTTTTCAGAGTAATTGTCTCAGCTTTCCAAAAGCAGAATTACAACTTTATGACTTCCAATCAGCAGCAGCACAGTGACTCTCTCTCTCTCTCTCTCTCTCTCTCACACACACACACACACACACACACACACTAACTCGTGTGCGCACATCAGAGGCAGCAGCTGTGTTTTGATTCAGTATGATTAGGGTCTTTTTGTGTCCCCGCGTGAATCACAGCGCTGATTAGTGCAGGCTAACACACACTTTATGGCTACCCTGTTGAATCTCTAAAAAGTGTGTGTGTGCGTCACAGTGTGTCCCCCCCTTTTTTTAGAGACGGCGCTCTGAGGTGGCACTGATGAGTCAGCGCTGCCAGAATAGAAGCATAACTATTATAGAAAAGAGGAAATATTTTTATTCTCCGAGCGTCGACAGATTTCGATGATTGGTTACCTCACAAGTGTTTCTCCCTCTGGCTCTTGCCTCACCTTCTGTTCTCCCCCAAGAAAACGCGCAACAGCTGACTTCTTTCAAGACATATTTTAGTCTTAGAAAGGTAGCACGTGAAACTCGGGGGGGGGGGGTCAAGGTTTGTGGGAAATATGAGTGTAATAATGTTACGCGAGTGGAGTTTACCGTCGATTTGGTCAAAGCCTGTTTTTAAAAGCTTAACTCCAGGCTGTTTGCCCAAAAACCTCACATCTGATTAGGAGATCTCACCTCCACAGCGCCTCACCGCCTTTCAGACAGGGATTACACACACACACACAAGCAATCAGATACGGATAGGGGCATAAACATACAGTCACGGGATGTGTGCGCGCCAGAAAATCATCTGGTTTCATTTACAGAAGAATGAAAAATCATTAAACAAGCTTAATTGTTCTCCGCAGACATTCCAGAGATCTGCGGATAGGGTTTAGGTGAAAGCTCGCTGGGTGAAAAAACAGCGAGCAGCAGCAAAGACTCTTAAACTGTGCTGAAGAATGAAGCCGAGCATAATTCATCCAAGTTTAATTTCCTCTCGGATGCTCTCTGAAGCGCGTCCCTTTGAAGGCATGCTCATGTTCAGACAGAAAAGCTGTTGCATTATGAACGTGCATTCGTCTTAGGCCGACGAGTTATGTCAACATGGGGTACGCGCAGCGCGAGCCTATCTTGTGATCCTCATTGTGTGATCTGCTTGATGTTTCAGGCAGGCGAGTGGTGCGAGCCCATCACGTTGCGCCCGCCCAACGAGGCCACCTCGTCCACTCCGGTGCAGTACTGGCAGCATCACCCCGAGAAGCTCATCTTTCAGTCCTGTGACTACGAAGCCTACGTAAGTCCTAAACCTTCAACTCACTGCACTGTCGTGTCTGTGAAACGTCATGCCACGTCAGTGTCTGACATGTTTTGTCCAAACCACAGTCCAAACACGAAAGAGATCGAGTTTACTGACACATTAGATTCACTCTGAGAAGTTAAAACCAGTGAATATTTGGTATTAAATTATTATTTCCCATTGATTGATAGAATACGCTCTTATGTTGAAAATATTAAAGACCAATGACCTTCACTTCCACCTTTCAGTCAATACCGCTCAGTTATTCTCTCCACTTTGTTGAATTGAACAAGACCAGTTACATAAAGGGTGTTATATGTCCACGTTACCACGGATACAGACCTGCACCTCTGATTGGTTATCTGACTCGGAGCAGGTGAAACAGTGCAAATAAGCAATCTGAGATGCCATTGGCTCTGGGAAACAAAGAGAGGGAATGTAATTGGATATCTCAGAGGTGCGCGTTGTGATTGGCTCAAAGACAGCGTGATGGGCAAATGCAGTCGACGTGAGCTAGGTGATGAAGTAAGGGAGAGGAGGAGAGATGTTTGAACAAATAGGACTCGGAGAAGAGAAAAATCAAATGTGATGCCGAAATCAAATATTAATGAAAGCAAGAAAGGATGAGAGAGAGGAAGTGAATAAGAGAGAAGTGTCCCGAGAGTGTGTCTCCTCTCAGGCAAGCCCTCCTTTTCGTTTTCTCACCTCTGAAGATTGATAGCAACAGCGAGGACCATTAGGCTCCTGACAGATGTACAACTACATAGGCAATGTGTTCTGGGCGGACGGTGGGGGAGCGCACAACCGGCGCGCCATCCAGGGAAAATATGGAGGCGCTTTCATGGAGCCGTTTATGACAACATCTCTAATGCTCGCTGTCCCAGGACGACGGGCTCCAGAAAGCAAAGAAAGTGAGATAAATGAGCGGGAGCACACAATAGAGGAGGGAAAGCAGGAGGCGCCGGTATGAATATTGGCAAACCGGAGTGAAGATGGAGAGCGAATAAGAATAAATTAGATGTATGAAGACAGTGATGAGAGCGAAGAGAGGAGTGCATTGTGTTTGTGGGATGGTAAAAAGCCGGGAGGACAGAATAAAGGATGCATCAGCAGCACGCTTCTCTTTTTCATCTCGGGGCTGGAGATAAACAAAACTTTCACTTTCAGCACCTCTGATGACATTTTAACTTTATTATGTCGGCTTTACAACCAGAACTCTCAAGTTATTACAAATCCATGTCCAATAAAAAACCCTGCAGACGCTCTAACATCATTACCACATTAACAGTTATCTCAACACTGCCTCTGTGTGCATATTCATCTAAAGGTTCCTGTAGACACATCGAATATACTAAATATTCTTGCTGCTCTTTAATTACAGCCTATTTAGTCCATTTTAATATCTTCCTTTGTGACAGACATCTTTGAATTTTATCTGGAACTAATCAGAGACTTTGTGTGTTTGTGTTTGCGCTCACAAAGAGCCGCAGAGGCGGCGGTAGACAAGACAGCAGCTGTCTCCTGCGTGCGACTCCGATGCAATTTCTAGGAAAAATGCCAGCAGCGCCGCCATAACAGCGATTTTTAAGATTGTTAAAGACAAAGTATTAACGTGCCCGAGATGACCTCCTTCTGATCTGCCAAGGACCGGGCTCCCCAAATGAAGTCGCTGTCTGCGTGCCACAAAAAAGTAACTCATCACGCAGAGCACTTCGGCCAAAAGGTTTGCCTCCGTAATCAAACGAATCGCGAATCAAATGTGCAATAAATCCCGTGAGGGAGAGATTCAGTTCTGTATTTTGTACTTTCACGCAGATATAAATATTTCTCTTGTAATCCACTAAAAGCCTTGTCAGGAATAAGGTCTCCTCTATAAGCAGCGAGGTGAACGTCACCCCCATTAAGCGCCCTAATGTCGACATAAACATTATCTTTGTAAAACACGGTCACCATTAGTGGCTTCTTTATTAAATCAGATACTACGTGTGCAAAATGCCTGACCACAAAGGCGCTGCCGGAGTCAGGCGTTAACGTCCCTCCAGGAGCCTCTCAAGGTGGATGTAATTACTGCCGCGTGTGCCTGTGTGCGTTTCATCAAACTGCGTGTTGGTACAGCTGAATGTAAACACGGCTTTTATTTCTCGTCCGTGGTTAATGCTCCAAATTAAATAAACGCGCACGTATTTTACATCCTCGTCAGTTTTGCTGCATCAAGACGAGGCGAGAGAGTGAGGACCGAAATAATTCTTCAAAAGCCGTCGTCCTCCTCTCCGTTTTATGAAGGAAGGCTGGTGTTTATGTTATTTTAGATTTTGTATAAAGGCTCCCACTCCTTGTCGTCCACATCATCGTGGGTGAGCACGCCATTGTTGACTCTGTTAAAGCCCAGGCTGAGCTGGTTGGTTACCAGGATTCATTGTGTAAACTTGAGGGGAAGTGTTTTGGTGTTAGGTGGGCAGTGAAGGCTGATTGGTCCAGGACGCTGAGTCTCTGGAGACTGTAGAGCCACCGCTGCTGATGATGACTGTCCCTGCTGCTGGGCTGCTTCACTTCATGCACAACATGGGTTGGATACATCTTCATCTGATTTCAACAAACTGCAACAAACCACTATTTGTATTTATGAGGCAAAAAGTGCAACAAAAAAAAACAAGTTTCTGGTTCAAGCTTCTCAAATGTGACTTTGCTGCTGTTAGAAAACTTTGTGACGCCCAGTAGGAATAGAAGTTGAACAATGCTTGGCTGCACAGCACAAGTTCGTAAAGACAGACTCACCAGAGCGTCTAGTAGGAATTAGGAGGGTTTTTTTTACACTCGTGCACTTGTTTATTCTCCTGAGCAGTGTTTGTGTTCTCCTTTTCCACAGTATTTGGGCTCCATGCTGGTGAAGGAGCTGAGAGGGACGGAGTCCACACAAGACGCTTGTGCCAAAATGAGGGTAAAGCACAGTTTAACACGCTTTGCTTCTGCTATTGTTAGAGAAGATGCTAATTACGTTATTAGCATCTATTGCATGCAGAGGAACTTGGAACACAATGATGTTACCTGGAAGAAGAAACCAGCTTCATAAGTTATGCAAAAGTGCAAAGAGCGTACATGTTTTCTCTGAAATCACCTTTAAATCTGGGACACTGTGGCCTCACACTCACACTGGAACTTAAACAAACTTAAAATATCATGACTGTGGATTAAATATATTGAGGGATTTATTTTTAATATCCTTGCCGGGGTGGCTCAGTGACCAACCTTTTACCTTAAATCACTTTATCTCCTCGTCTCACTTTGTGTCGTTCTGCTGCTCGCTCTATCTTCCCCCTTTATTCCCGTTATCTGTCTCCCGCTCTCAGGTCTCTTCCTCTCGCTCGCTCACCCTTTACCGTAACGCTGACTCCCTCTCTCGCGCCCCCTCAGTTCATCTCTTTCGCTCTCAACCCGAGCTGCTGCGGTGTGAAGGGAATTTTTAATATTCATGAGTAAAGCTTTCTGTTCCTCTCCCCTCCGCCTCCCTCCTCCCTTCTATCTCTGTATTTATGTTGCTACATCAGAAGGCATCCTTCTTTCTTCTGCTTCTCCCCTCCTCAGTTCGATGCACCTTTTTCTGGCCGTAATTAAAGTGCAAAGAGATGCGTTTCACATCGTTCTGGCTTTTATTACCCCATAGCGCACCTTCCTTCTTTTTTCCCCAGCATCCCTCCCTTCATCTGCCCCTCCATCCTCCAGCCCAGCTTCACAGCCTCTAGCCGGATATCGGCCGGCAGAGCCAGGCGTTGCTGCCTTTGTCAGCTTTTTCAGCACTACCTGATCCTGACAAAGGCTGAGCCATTGCGGCGTCACAACGTGAGCAGTGGAGGGGGGGGAAGAAGCGTAACAAAGAGAAGAAACAGATCTGGAAGTGATAGCAGCGAGTAGATTTGACGAGGAGGAGGAAGGAGGGACGGGGCGTAATGGAAATCTTGAAAATCTGCGAGAGGCGAGCGATGACAGACGAGAAGTGACGCAGAGAAGGCAGTAAAGAGACTCATCTCATGTCAGTTTATTCAACCACATTAAAGCCTTTGCAGGTAGAATCGACAGCTTGGAGGGTGACAGCCGGCGTGGCTGTAAATCACACGATCCTCCACAGCTCCTCGCTGCATAACGAGTTTAAATATAGGTAACGGAGACGCCAATATGTAATTAAAAAGAATGAGGAGGGATGTAAAGCAGGTGCCTGACGTGGCTCATAAGCTAATAGACTTATTGGATGCAGCGCTGCAGTCGATTGGGTTTGGAAATGTAATTCGGATGCAGTCGGTGTTTTAATGCAGGCGCCTGACATCCCTTAACCTGGAGATGATGGGAATTGACTTTAGTAAATAAGGTCGGACGTCATCAGAAGACTGTTCCATTAGCTTATTTACTTCACGCTTTCTTCCTCAACTCAGGTTTTCCTTTCCTCGCGTGCTCTGGATAAAACTATTAAATTCAGACCAACCAGAATTCATTCATCGGAGACTAATTCTAACTTTTCAGCCGCCGAGCACTGACTCCACTTTTATGCATGTTGTGCCTCGAAAGTGATTGCCGCCTCTCTCCTCTCTCTGTGTTGGTGTTTTGTGCGCTCCAAGAAGTCTACGGAACAAATGAAGAAGGTGCCGACCATCGTGCTCTCTGTTTCCTACAAAGGAGTGAAGTTCATAGACGCCACAAATAAGGTAAACACTCACGGCTCGCCCGCCGTACACAACACACGAAAGGTCAGGCGTTTGCAAACGGGTGTCAGGAGCGGCGGCACAGCAGAGGCCTGCCTTGGCTGCAGCGCAGTGACACGCCGCGAAAATCAATAAGGTGTAACAGAGGGTAAAACACAAACAGGGAATAATCAGTATGGAATGGATGAGCCGGGGAAAATCAATAACAACCCACTCCGTTCATTAAATCCTTAATGGGAGGTTTAAAAAGCTCATCATAAAAACTTTTGAGGTTTTAATGTTATTAAAAAAAAAAGAAAAAAAAAAGCAATTTCTCAGTTTATTATCGCCTCATTCGTTTTGCATCCAGAGTGACATTTGAGCGAAGGGTGTCCGATGTGTGAATGAGTTTCTGTCTCTGTGCCGATACGATGTGAAGACAGCTTAGACACCAAGAAGTCAATCACTGCTATCGGCCGCCGATTCCCGTGTAAGACGATCTAATCCACCTCAGGTTGGTAAAAATGGGACACGGTGGGAAGCAATTTTAAGATAATTAGAAGCTGCTTACTTGCAGAAAGGTATTTATGCGCTCAAGTACACGCACACAGCAGAAAACCAGCAGGATTTGCAGACAGTCGGTACATTTGGAGCTCGGAGCTCGGTCCTCGTCCTCAGGCAGCACGGCACAGCACAGCACAGGCTCGAGCAATGCATAAAACGATGACATGCCGGCCAGCTGGTGACACTAGACACCAGTATGTGTTGTCTATCTTTGCCCGGACACTTTAAAGTTAGTCAGGCGCACTTTTCTCATGTCTTGGCTCTTGGATGGTCAGAGAACATGTGCCGGTGCTGGTGCCGCCTCGAACATGACCATCAGGCGATCATAACTCACTCTGCGTCGCCACTTGATAGAACAGAAATAAGAATAAGGGTAATAAATTAGTGATGGGGATAAGGTGCAGATTCACCTCACCGAGACGCGTGGAGCGTAACCTACCTTTCAAGGAATCAAAGACAGTGACAATACTGTGACCAAGATCTGTTTTCCAGAGCTCGCTCTCAGTAAAACTTTCTTCTGGGGCCTTGATGTTCTAGAATTCACAGCCGAGATGTGCTTTAATTAACGCAGCACAAAGTCTGAGTGTTCTCCCGTGACTTAACCGGAGCACAAACTCCCAACTCTGCGACTCTCTCAAACCAAAATTGTGCTGCAGTGATTATGGTTTTGGGACGTGTGAAATAAGATGAATAATAAATCAGATTTGTTTTTCCCCGTGAAGTGGCTCACTGGAGATAATCAACAAGCTCTCTGTGCACCTCTCTCTCTCTCTCTCTCTCTCTCTCTCTCTCTCTCTCTCCGTCTGCAGAACATCATAGCAGAACATGAGATCCGTAACATCTCGTGCGCGGCTCAGGATCCAGAGGATCTGTCTACGTTTGCCTACATCACCAAAGACCTCAAGTCCAGTCACCACTACTGCCACGTCTTCACTGCTTTTGATGTGGTCAGTACCGACACGGCATCTGTGCGTTCTTACGAGCAGATCGCGTCTATAATGTCACGCTGCCGTCTCACGCTTGTTTGCCTTTTTTCCCCCCCCTCTTTGTCAGAACTTGGCGTACGAGATCATCCTGACACTCGGCCAGGCCTTCGAGGTGGCCTACCAGCTGGCCCTGCAGGCCAGGAAGAGCGGCCACGGATCGTCCACACTGCCTGAGAGCTTTGACAGCAAGCCCAGCAAACCTGTCCCCAAACCTCGCGTCAACATCCGCAAATCTGTAAGCAGCGCTTGCCGCACAGTCGCGCTACCGTCTGAAGGGAAAGTCCATCTTAAACTGAATTTCACAGCAGCAGCTCGAGATGTTTTATGATGGTTTGAACTAACTTCTAGCTTTCCATTATACACTTAATGTTCTTTCCAACATTACCACAAAAGTAAGATGGATTTTCACTTTACTTTCTCATATCACCTTCCAATCAAACCCAACTAACATCCCATCAACTCCGTCCCATTTACCCTGGGATCTGTCCTCATTCCCGCTCGACTACGTCACCTCTCACCTCTCAGTCTGCTGTGCTGGGACTATCCTGGAACGCTTGTGTTTGGTGTGTCGGAGTGTTGGCCGAGGAGACGGCGTGGCAGAGGTGTAGGCGGATACTTGATCCGTTAAGCGTCCGTTCGGTCTTGTTGTCCCTGCAGTCTCTTACACACTGGGCTGATTGATGAGGCCTGTTTGCATAGAGCTCTGGGGAGGCTTGCTTGGCTCGCCTCACTTTGTGTGCACATGCGTGTGTGTGTGTGTGTGTGTGTGTGAGAGAGAAGATAAAGAATCCTCATGTGGAAGACTCCTACATACTGCAGCCCTGCATGCTGAATTAATGTATTGACATTTCAGTCCATTAAAAATGCTGTAGTGTGCAGAGGTCTGAGCAAACTCTAATAGGTGTAAGCTACAGACCGACCTGCTACTGTTTACCGTTTACAGTGTGATGTTTGATCAAATCCAAGGTGATCAGGGTGTGAGGTCATTTTGCTAGATTTCAGCAAAAATATCTGGAAAGTTTGGTGGTTATCGTGATATTTTTATAGTCATGCGTCATGAGTTCTCCATACTGCCTCTGTAGTCTTATTAGCACTGTTTGCTCCTCCATCTTATCGCGGAGAGATCTTAGAGTCCTCATGATAACACACAGCTTTGTTTGTACCGTCTTCTTTCGCTTCTGGTGCCTCGATCCAGGTCTGCATCGTGCATTACTCCATAATTAGATCACACAACTTTCCCTACACACTCCATATATATGGATATATTGTCCGGGACAATATTTCCGCAGCCTGTTTGAGCCAAATTTTCAGTCCAAACTTTGCAAATTTGAGTTAACTTGGAAAGCCTTCAGCACTGATACATTTAATCGTTTTGATCAGGATCTGTCTGACCAAAGTAAAAATTTCAATTCTGAGCAGAGATTTTTCAGCAGTGACACGGTGAGATCCAACAAACGCGTTTTCTTCCACACTAAACAAGTCGACATCCGTGTTGGGCTAGCTTCATCTTCACTTCTTTGTGTGTTACCGCTCTCACACTCACGCGCTACGGGGTCCATTGAAGTACCAACAGAGTGCTGTCGTTCGTTGCTCAGCCCTCGCTTTGTGATATTAGATACTTGTGTCCCAGATTCGGTCATGAATTTCTGCGTGTGGCCTTTCTTCACGCCTCCTCCAACCACAGCGTCGCAGAGTCTATCTGCAAACCTTTCAACCGCCCATCAACCCCCCAGCGGAGCTTTAAAATAGTCCTGCTAACCCACTCCGCACACACACACACAGCACACGCGTGTGTGTCTAAAGGGCCCGGTATAGAGTTACGGCGGCTGCTATATCGGCGCGCTCGTACCAAATTTAAGCCCATTTTACATACTGTGAGCAGAAAGCGATGGTGATGGAGGAGAATCAACGGCCTCACTTTCTAAAGTTAGAGCGAGATGTGAGACAGCGAGGAAGAGAACATATGCGGTGTGTATTTGTGTGTTTGGAAGAGCTTGTGTGGTCCTGTGCCTACTGAGATGATGGACGACGGCATGTGTACGCACAATCTGCTGACTCTGCGACTGTTACATTAACCATTAATTGCCTCCTTCCTCCCCGTGTTCATATATATGTGTGTGTGTGTGTGTGTGTGTGTGTGTGGTTAATGGCTTATGGTGTGCAGCAGGGCAAAGATACCGCAGGATTCACTTAATATTCCTGCCACCTGCCAGCCATAATCTCCATCCTGCAGCACCTCTCAGGCTCCCGTGCTTTCAAACACTGTTGCTTTGTTTCTCCGCACACTCCCGACATCCGCCCAACCTGCCTTCATGAGTGCGTGAGCGTGTCTGATGCGACTCCGTTGTCTTTGATCAGCATCGGCATGTCGCTGTAATCCGAGCGTAGCTTTAAAAAAATGGGATTGGAACACGTGACGCCGACGGCGTGTGATCGAGTTTTACAACCTCGTGCTTCTTAAAAAATGAGTGAAAAAGTCTCACAGTGAAGTGAAAACAGCTGCCGGGTCCTTTTCTCGCTGCTGTAGGAGCCTAATATTCACACTTTTCCGTTAAAAAACTCCACCGCTGGAGTGTCACCGCACGCGTTCTCACCTCACTGGCAGAGTTTCTCATGACTTGAAAGCTGAACTGAAATTTGAGCGTCTTGTGTAGATGCTTTTGCAGTGAGGTTCTGTTCACGCGCGGCTTTGCTGGGAGTATTTTTTTTTTTTGCCACGCAGGAGCTGCTGTATAAATGTGGTGTAACATGGCCTACTCTCGCTGTATTGCGGTAATGCTGCTGTCCCACGCTGTTGCCAGGGCGATGACTCCGCTGCCATGTTGTTGCTATGGTTTTGCTTTTGGTTTTGGAGTGTTGTTGCCTTTCTCTGTTGCCGTGGCAGCCGCTCTGTTGTTCTGCCTGGCTGATGCTGCTGTGCTGTTTTCGGTGTTGGTGTTGCCGAGCAGGCCCACTTTGACCTGTGTGTGACCTCTGCCCCTGTAGGTCATCATGCCCCCCTCCAGCCGCTGGTCACTGGGCCACATTTACACCCCTCACCGGCCTCCTCTCCACCCTCCTCTTCCTCCCCCTCGACTCTTCCATCTTCCTCACAAAGCTCGGTCACAGGTCCTCCACGCTTTTCCTTCTCTTATCCTTTATTTCCACATGATTTTCTTTTAGTCGAGGAGCGGGCGCCCGTCTGTAAGTGCTTCCATTTTACTCTGTCGCTTTTACTCAACTGACTCTGCATCCTTGTGTGTTTGCAGTGAGTGTTTGTGCCTCTCATTATTCAGTTACTACCTCTATCTCCATATCAACGGTTAGTAGCAGATGTGCCACTTCAGCCCGTCTTGCGAAGCAAACCTATTTCATTTCTTCACAGCTAATATAGAGCCTGAATGCAGACCTTGACTTTAGTGCAGTTTTTATTCCGCCTCTGGTTGGGGATACGCCGCCTCCTTACAGATGCACGTTTGAGGTGGTAAATGTATAAATAAAAAGTGTTTGAAGCCATAACCACTACTTTAAAAATTAGCTTAATGTTTATCGAAACACTTCAGTCCATTAACCTTGACTGAATGCCTGGAATGAGCTTGCACGCTCCGATCCGCACCGCTTCCCCCTCCGTCCGCATCTCCGTCTTGCGTACAAGGCGGTTGAATTTTTAAGAGGGTCATCAAAAGAAGACTGCACGGCGTGCCAAGAACGGGTTCAAAGCGCGACAGACCCCCGTCGCATGTGTTTCGACGGCTTGGCTAAGCGAGGTTGCCGTCCTTTGAAAGTCTGCAGAGCCGGATCGCACGCCGCACGTCCCCGCGGCATTACTTAATGTTCTAATGTTCCCACCGCGCCGCAGAAAATCCACAGAGTGTTGATATGAAACTAATTTTGAAGGCAGGAGTGGTCCGCTCCACGGCCTTGTGTATGCTCGGTGAATTTGATCCTGATGATGCTCCGAACAAGTTCGTCACTAAGCATGATGATGGTGGTGGTGTTGTTGTGGTGCTGTGAGACTGAAACTGTTTGTCCTTAATCCTTTAACCCCATAACAAGGTTATAAGGTCTTGCTGTGGCTGTGTGAGAGCGAGAGCATAGAGAACTGGATTATTATTAGAGTTAGTTTCCGTATTGTTGCCGTGGCAGTGTGTTGGGAGGAGATAAGAGGGGCCTGGTTCTGGTACTGCAGAACTCTGAGCTTAACCCCCGTTTTGCTGCAGAAGTCGATGCCTTTCTAATATAAATAAACACGATATTTTCGGTTTACCAAATATTTCTGTTTAAAATTAGCATCAGGCGGAGTGCGAGGACAGATTTAGTCTTCTATTGTGAAAAACTGCAGCACTCGCAGTCAAGCCTCCCCCCAAATTATCTGAAAATAAACCAATAGATTGGAGGGGAAAACACCCTCGGCAACAAATCCCAGCCGCTGGATTGGCTGCGGTGGGGTTATTTTTGAAAGCAATTTAGATTTGTTGGGTTTGTTTCGCGGCTTTGAAGCCTTAAATGGCTTCACCGTGGCAGCGGCAGACAAGAGTCCACAGCTCTCTGACAATTGCGACTGTCGGTGAGGCGCACTGCTGCAAATACAGCCCGCCGTGTTTACAGTGCGAAGGAGCAGCAGGGTGTTACATTTAGACATTTCTAATCATGGAAAACGTTTGTTTTTAGCTTCTGCCCGTGATCTCTGTTCTGCTTCCTCGTCTGTAACTCATCCACTTCCTATATTTCAGTTCTTTTCCTTTGCATTACTTCATACGCAGCACATCCTTCGTCTCATTGATTCTGCCGTCTGGTTCTCAGTCACAATCCGCAGCAATCAACAGCAGCAAACGTGTCATGATCAACTGTTTGGTTGGAGACCCCGCGGGTCGCTGAAAACTAATTTGGCTCTTCGTCCTTCTCCATCTCTCCCTGTGTCAGATGGAGCAGCCGTCCATGGACCAGAAGGGCCACGCCAACGTGCCGTGGATTGTGGAGCCGGGTCAGGAGGCCAAGAGAGGAGTCAACACCAAGTACGAGACCACTATTTTCTAACATACACCCGCCTTGTCCACTCCTGTGTGTGTGTGCCTTTCAGAGGTTGCCCTGTACTGGGGCCCCCGCCCCGGAGTTGGGCACGAGCGACGCACGCCGCCGCGTCACCTCACCGGCTGAAAAATAACACAAAAAAAACAAACAAAACAAAAACATCCCGCCCCGCCCCCCCGTTAGCCGAGCCTGTCCACTGCATGATGACGTTTGGCGCTGCGCTGTCTCTCTCTTCTTTCTCCTCGTCTTCTCTTCTCTCTTTTGTTTCTGCTCTCCTCCCACACCCTCCCCCCTTCTTTGACCCGGGCCCCCATTCTCCTGCCTGCAGGGCTGGCGCATGAATGACCTTTGAACCCAGGGCTGTGGTGCACTTCTGTCTCCACCTGTAGGGGAAATGGTCCTTTTTTTTTCTTTATCTTTTCTTTTTCCACTTCCTGTTTGTCGGTCAGTCAACCAGTCGGTTGTTCTGTTTCCAGCTTCTTCTTTTTTTTTTCTTCCTTCCTGTTGGTGGGTGCAACCGTTTGGCTTCGCCTCTCTCTCTCCTCCTTTTTGTCCTCCTGACTGCCTCCGTCCCTCGCTTTTCTCTACATTTCAGCCCCTTTGTCAAAAACTGTCCCTGACAATTTGAATGAGGTTTGTAACCAGAACACTGCTAAGCGCTGCGACAGTGTTTTAGCTGTCTCTCGAGGCCAGAGTGGGAGCTGACAGTGACGAGGGCTGTTGTCGAAACGTGACAACCTGGAGGAAAGTTCAGACTTTTTAGACATTTTTTTAAATCACAGAGAGGAGAGCTGTAGCACAGTCTAACTTTGACTCAGACTGGTTCATCCAGCAGGCTACTAGAATGTATTTCAACTTTTTTGATTCTTTCTATCAGATTATTTTTTTGAATATACTGACAAACTTGTGAATTCCTTTGACAACTTTAAACGTGAACAGGAAGAAGTAGGTGAATTTTTGTTGGGTTTTTTTCGCACCTTTTTCAGCACATCTGTGTGTCTGTGTTCAGAATCCTTTTAACCACGTGGATTTTTCGCTGGTGGTTGCTTTATTTGAGAGGGGGCGGGGGTGCATTAAAAAAAAAGAAAAAAAGAATCTAGTATGTAAAAAAAGGTAAAAGGTTTAGCATGTGGCTTGTGAGAAGCATGGTGGCCATTTTGGATTTGCTGAGCAGGGGGGCCGGTGGAGAGGCGGGGTGTGAGGGCTCTCTCGATAAGTGATGTCATCTCATTTGCAGGGCAATGCCGGACGCTCATGTCTATTACTGTGGAATGCAAAGAATGTAGCCAGCCCTAAACACGGACCTTGTCACACACACAATGCAAAATGGACTACAAAAAGGACTCCAAACATGGACGCTACTCCACAGTGTTTAAGGTTGACTACAAAATTTTAAACATCATTCATCCACATGAGGCTTGACGACATATGACAGACACTTCAACACACACACACACACACACACACACACACTAACAGGACTGCATCTTGACAGACGACGGTCTGCTCTGAATGTACACTTATTTGAAAGCAGCCTCAACTTTCTGCAACTACAGCAGGATTTATATGCCCGACTGGGAGGCATGACCTGTGAACTTTTGGGCCGTCACTGGGTCTCCATGGAGACTGTGAGTATGGTTACAGGGCATCTGTTGGTAAAAGACAATGGGCTCGCTAAAGGCACCGCTGGGCATGAGCCGGTGTTGGAATGGGCATGGGTTTGAGGACGTCTGACTGGCTCTTTTGGGTTTTTTTTTTTTTGGTTTTTGTTTTGTTTTTTTTCCTTTAAAAGTCAGAAAATAATACAGAGATATATGCACAAGCGTGTAAATGTGATTGGACTAGCTGCAACGCGCTCGAGATGCAACAGGTGTCTCGTCACGACGGACGACGAACCTGCGTGAACAAAAACAGCATCTGGCGTTTAAAAAAAAAGTATTCTATTCGTATTGCCCGACATTTTAATGTTTAATATGAGAGTATTATATTACCATGATGATTATGATTATTCTTGTGCAATTCTTGTCTACTGTTGTCTTAATGTTACATTATTTTTCTATGATATGATAAGATGAAAACCTTGGGCTTGAGAATGATGGCCATCCTTTAAAAAAAAAAAAAAAATCTGAAACTAGATGATCATACTTACACACAGAGAGTGAATGTTGCAGGTGGCTAGCTAACTCTTGTCAGGTCAAACCCTCCATCATTTCTCATGGGGCTCTACTCTTATCTAGCAGATGTACTATTTTAAACGCAGTATTACTGTATTATTTGGATGAGACGTTATCCAATTATAAAATGTATATAGATATTTTGCCAACTCATTGTTCATACATGTAATGTAAAAGAGAAAAGAATAAAGGATTTGCAGTACATGGCACTGGAAACAAGGTACCAAAATAAAGGTTGGAAATTTAAAAAGAAATAAAAGTGGTAGATTGTATTTTGAGTGAAAAACTGAAATGGGTTATTTGGTGACATCACTGCTGACCAACTTATGTACATAGGCTTGGGCTTCCAGCACACTGATTTTTGTAATTTTGGCCATTATTTATATCCTTGTAAAGCACATGGAATAAAATGACTTGTAAAACCATTATTTATCTTTGGGATCAGGTTGTCTTAAGTTATTTCTCTCAACACTCACTGCATAAAAAGGTTTGATTACCATCTTTTTAAAAAGGTTCAAGTTTGAAAAGGATAATTAAAGTTTCTCAGTGAGGGCAAGAAAATACACCAGGAGATCTAAAAACACACTCGAAATGTTGGTACTCGTCCCATTTTGGACAGGAAAACTAGGCGCAAGTCCAGTAATTCACGGTTGGACGAGGTACAATGATAAACTCAAACGCTTCAAAGTATAGCTTTGTTGTTTTATAATCGCTTGATTGCTCGTTTTTTTGCCCAGTCACACGTATTTTTAGCAATGTCACTGTGTTCCCAAATCTCATCTCATTAACTTGCTATGTACAAAAATATTACCAATTCAAAGGCCAAAAGTTCTCATTAACTAGCATATATTTCATTTGATGTACGTTACTGAAAACCGAACTGAATACCAAAAATTTGATTGTCGGCTGTGTCTGTGTAAAGGCAATTCTGAGATGTCTTTCAAAATACATTAAATATCTTGGAAAATAGTGGCTGAAAACATGTGAAAAGACTTAATATATATTACTGAAATGTGGAGTCAAAACAGGTTTTCACCAGTTTTCAGTCCAGGATTTTGTAGGCGGCCCTTTAAGGATGGCTCGATGACACGCTGAGGTTAAAAACACGACCCAGGTCTGACATTTCTTCTCTGGTCTTACAAACTCAGAACACATATTTATTCTTACTTTACACAGACTTTAAAGTAATGAACACAAACACAAAGAGGACGTTCATTCATCATCTGCAGAATTCAAATCAAGTATCTAACATGAATAATTGTTTGTATTTAAACTGATACACTAAGTTTTGTTTATTGACCATGAAGTACTTAGAAAGTATTGCAATGAGACTTTCATTTTTTTGGCATTCAGCCTGGTCACTGAATCAGAAGGGGTAAGTTATTTCTGGCGTGTGGGGGAACTCCTCGTGTTGAACCCGAGTGGGCGATTCGCACCTTCACGTTGTGAAAGTCATCCGTGACGCAGAAACAAACAGTGTAAATTGTTTTAGAGCTTCTGGAGAAAAAAAGATGTTCAGACGTGTGCTGCGAGTGGCCGAGAAGTGGAGTCGCACTCCCACTTCCACTATGTTTAGAGGCGGTTAGTTCCGTCAACGCTGAACTCTGTGAAAGTACCATTCAGTTTTTACTGGCCTCGATAAGCAGCGCTGTGCTCGTAAGGTTTACATAACTTATGTATTTATAGTTTTACACAAAAGAACGCATTTCATTTTCAGTTATATGTGGGGGAAAAAAGAGGGTAAAAACCTGATGATTAACGGTTTGGACACTGGCTGTTTCACAGCAATCGACTCATAAGGCAAAGAAAGGTAAACACACAAGGTCAAAGCTGAACAATAAACTCGTGTCGAGACCCCGTCATCTGGTCATCAGTTGGAAGTTATAGCCGTTTCCTCCTGAGAACGGACTAATGGTGATGATCAGATGAATGTCCAGTTTGTGTCCATGCAGTGCTACATCACAATTTAGAGATCTCAGGAGTGCATCGACTCTGACGGGGAGGTCTGCAGCGGGTCAGCGGTTGGCTGCATTCTCATCAACTGCTTCCACTGTCCTCCAGCCAGCCCGACTGACACCGATACTTGCGGTAATGATAAACCGGGCTGTAGCGTTTCCATGGTGACTGCATCCTCTCACAGTTTCACCCGTAAGCCTCTGTGTAATGTTGAGATGATGAATAGGCAACAAACACATCACGGCCAGAGCCAGATTTCTGGACAAGTTTATCTAAGTAGGGTACCGTCCTGAGGGCACACACACGTCGTCTTAAAGGCGGCTTCCATCACACCCTTTAAAGTTAATTAAACAAACATGAAGAGGCTGGCAGGGCCTGACTGACACGACATGGCTCGCCTGGATTTGACTGACAGAACTCACAGCCGGAAAATAAACTCAGCACTGCTCACTGCAACAACTTTGAAAGGACCTGCAGCGGCACGTAGTGAAGGTAAGTGTACGGGGGGGGGGTTGTTCCTGTAGAGTCATGCACATTTACAATTTCAGTAGCATGTGACGACGGTTAGTTTCACAGTATGGATCTGTCATTCTGACAGATTAACGCAGAGGAGGAGGAAGGAGTTCACATGCAACACTCAGTGTAGACCGGCTGTAGTTCGCTCCGGTGTCTGTATTCTCACGCGTATGACCTCGACTAGCCTCCTTTAGCGATCACATTGGTCTCCTCATTGGTCGCATAGCGATCACCAAATGTCACATAATTCTCTTTTCTGATGTATTATAGATCAAATGAATCATCAACAACTGAGAATAGATGCAGATTGATTGATAATTAAAAAAAAAAAACAGCTCGAACTCAATAGGCAGAGTCAGTAAAGTATGTTCTGCAAATATAAGAGCCTACTCTCCACAGTTTTATTGCCAGGTTTACACCACTGGTAGTTCTTTTACACACCAGCACCGTCTTTATCACGGCCAATCTGAATTGGGGGAGAGAAAAAAAAAAATCAAATGTGTGTGTAAGTACGGATGAGCACCTATGATTGAGTGTCTATTAAACTACAGTGGACTGACATTTACAGTGAGCCTCTGAAAGGCTGAACAAGCATTTGTCACGAGCGATAAACCGCTGAATGAGAAGACTCACAATCTACAGCTCCAATCTGCAGCCAATACAGGCGGCCGACTGCGAGTGGAGGAGGGAGAGAGGAGCGAGGCTGCGGCAACGTCGGCCCGCTGAAGATTTACTGCCAATCTGCAATTTGCTGCATTCTGTTGAAAACTGACAAAACATTCCCCCACCCGTTCATAAAAAGGGCAGAACACTGCGGGATGAGTGTGGGAGGTAATTCAAGACGTTATTTTGTGCAAGCTTAGACCATGAGAGTGGAGCGTGGTGCAGAGGCTGCTGTATTTCCCAGAGCTCAAAGAGCTCGATGGGACTTCTGCTGCTGCTGCTGCTGCTGCTGCTAGAGATGGAGGCAAAGGACTCAACGAGGAAACTGTTCGCACTGATAGATCGATGGCAAGACGATGATTTCTTAACAGACACTAATTTTCTGTCTGCGGTGAAGTGTAAGACAGGAAGAGTGCATGCTTTGTTTCGCCGTCTGTGTCAGACTGTGGGAGAGGGCCAAAGATCCAGATGGTGTGTGCTGCCCACGGCTACCGGCTAAATGAGACGACTGTGTAAAAACTGCTCATGTAACAATCACAAGAATATCTGGCATTCGGTCAGAGAGAGATCCAAATCCTCCATGTTTATCCTGCGCGCGCTCTAAATCTACATTTACATGCCTCCGATTCAGAGACAGGCCCGAGAAATGGAAGGAGGAGGCTCTGCACAGAGGAAATATTTTACATAATGGCAATTTGCTACATTTGGTAAATGACTGGCTCAACACAAAACACTTTCTTTCTTTTTTTTCTGCACCTGGCAGATGTGGTGCAGCAGCACTCACATTATCATAATGTGCTGAAACGGTGCGACATGGAACAGACTTGCTGAAAGTGTGTGATAGAGGAATAAACCGCCTTTAACAAAAGGTAGGCAAACACACACACACACACACAGATAGAGCCCGTCGGGCTTGGCTCACGATGTGCAACCTGATAAAGCTGGACTCAGTCAGGACAGTTGGCCAAACAATAAAAGGCTTCCTCTCTCTCTTTCTTTTATACGCCGGAGAACATTCGCAGTACTCTCTGGCAGACTTTATCTCTGTAGGGTACAAAGAAACAACTTGGACAAAACAATCCTGCGTCCTCACAAACACGGCCGTGAAGTGCTGCCGCCTCGTTTTTTTTTTCCATGCAGGGAGAGGCCGCACCGGTCTGGAAAAAAACACGTTTCCATCACTGAGCGGTGCGATGCAGGCGATATAAAATACTGTTGATAAGCTGCATCGCTTCTGCAACATACTGCGCTGATGACCAAACAAAACTATTTCCAACCAGTCACAGGAGCAGACAGCACACTTTCCAAAACAGGCACAGAAGGGCTGGTGGAGTTGGCTAAACACAACACATGCTGTTGTATCAAAAGTCTGATGGAAGGAAGGGAGAGACGAGCGCACAGCGTTAGGTATCAGAACAGAAAAACGAAGGATATGACAGCAAATCAGGTCACATTTTCACATTTGAGAATCTGCATTCACAGAATGTTTCTGCTGGAAAAGTGACAAACAATTATTCAGTTAATTAAAACTACTGAGCCAATTAATTTTCTGTCCATCAGTACATCAATTAACTGACTCATTTTTAGCTCGTCAACGAGTTTCTGGTGATGCAGCGACGACACTTCAGCCGTCAAAGCGGGCGACAGCCTCAAACGGGGGTTGAATAACTTTGCATGAAGGACACGAAACACGTGATGCACCCCGGCAACGAGAGCGATTCAGTAACGCAACACAACATTCATCCGTTGTGATCGTAGTGAAGCTCAGAGCGCGGTGGCTCTGACCGCCGCCATCTTTTCAGTCCTGCCCGGTCAATCCAGAAATGGGCAGCGACGTGGACGGAGCTGGATTGACCTCAGTAATTAACTAAACTAAACTTTTGAGTCGACAACGACAGGAAAAGAATAACAATAAATCATTTTGCTGTATCGCCGAGCCCTGCTTTGAACCCGGACATAAACCAAGCAACTTCCAAGAAATATCCCGCTCCCTGCTCTGCCTCCATTACGAACTCCATGAGGGTTCACATCCCAACAACCAGAGTTCCCGGCCTGCGTTCAAACCAAGGAGCGTTAATCGAAATAGAGTTGGAACATGGCCCGAGGTTGGTAGTGGAGATAACGACGGCAGATGTGTGTCAGGTTTGCATTCGGTGAATTTGCACATTTGGACAGGCTGAATTTAAACCTGCGTTTGTTTGCCTGAGCCTGCACACGGGATAAGCATGTAGGTTAAGCGCTGCAGCAGAATGAGATCTGACAGCGCAGCAGAACAGGCTCAGAGGAGGCATTTTACATAGCGACAGTTTTCTACATCTTGTGCAGCTCGAATGCGGAGCAGAGACGCTTCTTGTGAGGCAGGCGATGACGTGAAAGCACAGGGGAGAGCTGCACGTCGATCCACCCTGCAGAGCACAAAAACTACGACTGGCACGACTGCGATAAGAGCTGACGGGCTCCCGCTAACGTCCGGGCCGCCATATCTGAGCTGACTTTGACGTCTGCTCCCAGAACACCTGAAGCTGGGACGACGTCGCGGGCTCATAGCAAGCCATCTCCCAGCAGCCAACCACCACCTAAAGCTGCTTATGTCACCTTCAAATCAGCACGGGAGAGATCTGAACTTCTTACGTGCTGAATAATTAAGAAAAATTTCAGCTCAGGTGTTGAAGAAAGTAGAGCAGGAGAAGCTTCACTAATGTAATCAAAGTGGAGCTGCTTATCCTTTACTTGTTTATCGCCGTGTATCCTAAATTAAAATGCTTAACAGAGACGGAGGCTGCAAATTAGCTTCAGCAGCTGTTGCATCATTTTTTTTTCTTCCTATGCAACATTTAACAGCGTTCTTCCTGTTACATAAACAGTCAGACAAATGTGCTCCCCTCTTGATGAAACGCTTTAATCCCACATAGGAGATTCAGGAATACACAAAGAGATAACTAAAAACACAAACAGGTAGCAGTCCCAGTTAGATCAGGATGTTTCGTTTTCAGTTACTTCACTTCTTAGAGGTAACAGTTTGATGTTTTGGGCGCAAATAATACAGGATCTATGTTAGGAAATACTATCGATGCCGGCGCTCACTCACTCTAATTCACTGTGTCTCTCGACTCGCTCTCAAACCATCAGACAAAGCAAATTAAACTTTGTCGTCATTAGTTTGCAGCGTAAATTGTGAGCCAGACACAGATACAATGAAATAAACAAAGCCAGAACACAACAGGTAGAGTATCAGAGTTTAATGCACGAATCCACAAATCACAACCCAACACAAGCGAGCCACGCAGCAGGCTCTGCTGACTGTATGTTCAAACTAATTAACACGTTAAGGCAGTTAATGAGTGTCCGTTTGAGTAGGCTTGCTTGAATAGGCAAGGGAGGAGCCATTAAGCTATATTAAGCCATCTGATGTCAGAAATGCTCAAATCTCACAACAACAGCGAAAATCCCATCACAGACTTTCATCCGGTCAAAAACCAGCGTGGAGTCTAAGTTGCTGTTTTTAGAGCGAACAAATGTTTTCAAAGATAAGCAGATAAACGGCACAAGCAGGCCGACGCCGAAGCTTCCCGAGGCTAGACAGACTCGGAGCCCACACAGCTCATCAGCCGACTCCAGTCAGTCACTCTGCTCCAGATCTGTCTGCCTTCATTTGAGCTCAGTGGCAGCAGCACTAATTCTTTGGGACAACCAGTGTTTAATGCTAAATGGTGCAAGAGCACTGGCACAAGTAAATATCATAATGGCTCCCTATCAGAGAAACATGTTCAAGTTTGCTGCCTGGTCAAAGGGAAAAGTAGCAGAGAGGCTTGAGGAGGTTCATCTTGTCTTAGTTAAATCAAAACTGTAACATTTTCTTCACTTATATTTAGGCACAGATGTTTGGTTAGCCTTTATTTACATTTCTGGATTAATCCTGGTCAAAGACATCAGAAAACATCCATCCATCCATCTACGAGCTGATACATAGCATGTTATGTTTCTTCAAAAAGGTTGTTAATACTAAACACGTTGCACGTCCAAATTCGACACTGCACTTCCCAGAAATACACTTGCAAAGTGTAAGTGGCATATGTAAACCCTGATCGCAATATTCTAGCCCACGAGGTGACGTCATCAAAGGTCTCATTTTGTTCAACCAATGGACCACAACCCCAAAATATTAAATTTACCATCATGTGAGATGAAGAAAGGCAAAAATGACATTTAAAAACACAATTTTTTCGCCATTAAAGAAGTAATTATTAAAACTGCAACTGCATATTAATTTTTTTTCAAGCCGACTAATCCTCACAGCTCTAGTTTAGACAAGAACTTTGTCTTGTCGAGTTTTATAGGAAAAGAACTTTGTATTGAAGAAGTATTGTTTCTGTGGCGATACAGAACCTCGGGTATCGTTTCAGCTCTCGTACTGGAAAACTCAAAACAATACCGAGCCTTCACTGTGAGTGATTATACACAAAAGTTTGATTCTAAAATACCTTCCACATCCACTCACTGATGTGGGTTGATATGTAATACAATAACTCCTGGAAAAAAAAAGGTCACTCAATAAAAATAGTCGACGGGGCACAGGAGACAAAAAGCAGCACCAACACTCGATACCACAGAAACAAGACGGCGTGCGGCGCTGTGAGGTGCACAGAGACTTCTTTAGCCCCAGAATCTTAAAATAAAATGAAACATGAGGGTGCAAATCTGCCCCACAACAAAACAACCTCAAAAAAGAGCAACGCCACCAAACAAACAGGACTCAGGTCTACAACGCCACCAAATGTTTGCGAAGTTTGCTTTGATGGATTCGGCGTTTCACCTTCAACATCCAAGTTTATTTGAGCGCCGTTTAAGCCAGAATCTGTTTCTCCGTCATGACAGCTGCCAGCGTGCCCACAGCCAGTTGAGTCACTCCAACAAGAGTCTCTCCGGGCACCATGAACAGAAGCTTGGCTCTATTGGTTCTAGCTTTCTAAATAAATTACCATTAAGTGTCCCATGACAAAAAGCAAATGATGTCTACAGGAAGAAATAACTATTAAGCAAATATTACCTGTCTAATCAAGTTTGGAAAATGAAGCCCACGAGTTCTACGTGTTACTCAAAGGTGTTTGGAAAACTCTGCTGTCAAATTAAAAATTTGAATTCAATTAGATCGTTTTCCTCCAGAAACTTCAGATTTTGTCTGCTACGTTTGGCCTTGTGCGTCACTCACTGATAAGACATTGCACGTACTGGTTGTGGATGTGTCTGCAGCAACTGGTGACGAGGATTATATATATTTTTGTGCCGAGTCACCGATTAGATCACTGAGGAGCAAACTCGAAGCTTACAGTAGCAGAGCGTTGAATGCAGCCAACACAAGACAGCGATTGTTTTTCTTGTGATTACGGCGCTGACTCATTTGTGTTAAGTGCCAGTCAGTCGCAGTGGCCTGTGTGTAACACAGTACAAGATGTACATCAACATAAAATATAAAAGGCTACGC
Source organism: Nibea albiflora (assembly GCA_014281875.1). Classification (NCBI taxonomy): domain Eukaryota; kingdom Metazoa; phylum Chordata; class Actinopteri; family Sciaenidae; genus Nibea; species Nibea albiflora. Next base: position 6,375,400 of record CM024810.1, read on the forward strand.
TGAACGATTTTATACAGTTTTTATATTATTAGGGCCCGAGCACGAGTGTGTAAAAAAAGTCATAGTATAGTATGGCAAAAAAAGTCAGTATATTATGCCAAAAAAAAGTCATACTATACTATGGCAAAAAAAGTCATAGTATAGTATGCCCAAAAAAAGTCATAGTATAGTATGCCCAAAAAAAGTCATAGTATAGTATAGTAAAAAAAAAAATCATAGTATAGTATGGCAAAAAAAGTCAGTATATTATGCCAAAAAAAAGTCATAGTATAGTATGGCAAAAAAAGTCATAGTATAGTATGCCATAAAAAGTCATAGTATAGTATAGTAAAAAAAGTCAGTATAGTATGGCAAAAAAAAGTCATAGTATAGTATGGCAAAAAAAAAAAGTCATAGTATAGTATGGCAAAATAAAGTCATAGTATAGTATGGTAAAAAAAACCCTCATAGTATATTAAAAAAAAGTCATAGTATAGTATGGCAAAAAAAGTCATAGTATAGTATGGCAAAAAAGTCATGGTTTAGTATGGTTAAAAAAAAAAGTCATAGTGTGTAAAAAAAAAGTCATAGTATAGTATGGCAAAAAAGTCAGTATATTATGCCAAAAAAAAGTCATAGTATAGTATGGCAAAAAAAAAAAAGTCATAGTATAGTAAAAAAATCATAGTATAGTATGGCAAAAAAAGTCATATTATAGTATGGCAAAAAAGTCAGTATATTATGCCAAAAAAAAAGTCATAGTATAGTATGGCAAAAAAAGTCATAGTATAGTATGCCATGAAAAGTCATAGTATAGTATAGTAAAAAAAATCATAGTATAGTATGGCAAAAAAAAAGTCATAGTATAGTATGGCAAAATGAAGTCATAGTATAGTATGGTAAAAAAAGTCATAGTTTAGTATGGTAAAAAACCCTCAGTATATTAAAAAAGTCATAGTATAGTATGGCAAAAAAAGTCATAGTATAGTATGGCAAAAAAGTCATGGTTTAGTATGGTTAAAAAAAAAAGTCATAGTGTGTAAAAAAAAGTCATAGTATAGTATGGCAAAAAGTCAGTATATTATGCCAAAAAAAGTCATAGTATAGTATGGCAAAAAAAAAAAAGTCATAGTATAGTAAAAAAATCATAGTATAGTATGGCAAAAAAAGTCATATTATAGTATGGCAAAAAAAGTCATATTTATGCCAAAAAAAAAGTCATTGTATAGTATGGCAAAAAAAGTCATAGTATAGTATGCCATGAAAAGTCATAGTATAGTATAGTAAAAAAAATCAAAGTATAGTATGGCAAAAAAA